>SNQJ01S0089728.1:33343-47570 GCA_010110895.2 Picea sitchensis
GTTAGACTCAGACTCTTTCACGTCCTGACCATTAATGACAAGGTCATTGTAACTTTGATTATAAATATTTCTCACTTAGAAGTAGCAAGGGTTGTTGATCTTTACGCCCAAGCAAGCTCTACTCGCTGTAATTTTTCAAAAGGTTATTCCAGTAATACAAGAGAAAGTTTCACAGGATTCCTGCGTGTTAATTGTTGGTGAAGTTCTTATGTCTGTGTAAAAGATTTTCCTTCTCAGTTATCATACTGTCATGCTAAATCTAATCTTTAAAGGAAGTTAAAATTTTAGAATTTACTGTTGTGTACTCTGTTCTTAATCTTTTATAGATTTAAATGTTTTTCTTTTGATGTTATAACAAAGAAATTCTTAAATGCTTTTTTGTTTTAACTGAAACCTCATCTTTTCAACAATCCACCATTTTATCCCCAAAAGAATCCAGCATTAACACTATCTCGCCCTGTAAAACAAATCTTGAAAAGTTGTCTTTAACCTCTATCTTTTTAACAACAGACCCCATAGCCCAATGGAAGCGTAAGTGACATTCAACCATTTCATTTTAAAAACAATACAAACAACTCGGTTATATTCTTCCTAACTAGCCTAAAATCTTGAATATCTAAACAAATCTAAAACTCACAGAGAGATCCCTCTCTGAAGTTGGTAGGGCTAGCTCCCAGTTTCGAAGCGGTTGGTTAAGGTTACCTCTGATAAATTTCTTCTTACCTCATGACAACCTCTGGGAATTTACAGAGTGATAACAGAAGGAACACTACCACTAGAGAATATGTAAGTTGAAAACACATACTCATAACTAGCTTCTAACTTCCCTTAATGATGTTCTTTACATAAGGTGGAGTAGAGTCATAAAATAGAAGGTGAAAGTCATTGTCTTCCCATAAATGAAAACTTTCCATAAACCAACGATCAGAAGCATCCTATAAATCATACCAAACACATATTTCATTGGTATTCTCTCCTTGGATGATAGGATATATCTTGCTAATGACACAACTCTCCTTAAATTGTTGCAAAGTGACCTTAACCTCCTTAAAATCCCGAGACTTCTTAATAGTTGTCATAAGTTGGATCAAAACAACCATGTTTGTTGCCATTGTTTAATTCTATTATGGTTTGGGAGCAGAAATTTGCAAGGGTTGTAGCAAGTTGAAGATTGATCGGAAGTATATCGTATATAATATACTAAGTCGAAGCCCTTAAAATCCTCTATTCAATGGTGTTGGCCTAGTTGCAATCATGGTACTTTGTCAAAAGATATATTCTCTACAATATTCATGACCATCATCGAAAAACCCCTAGAATAATTGAATTTAAATCAACAATATCTTCATTTCCCCTATACTCCAATTTGAATGTTTTGATTTTTTGAAATTTGGATTTTTTCAAGAGGAAATCAAATGTACAATCAGTTTCTTTGTATTATGCACAAAAAACTACAAAATAGATCTTAGTGTCATGGCCCTCTTTTTCCCTTTGAAAACCTGCAAAATATGCAATGTCTTGTTCCCAAGAGTAGGCCAGCAGGGAGTGACTTAGTAGTCTATTTATTCCAGTAGACTATATTCGGGCACAAACGGAGAACAAGAGGAGAAATAAGGGTGAAATTAGTGGCTAAACAATGAATTAAGCCAAAAATCATAGGAAAAGTCACTTAAGCTAAAGTCAACGGAGAAATAGAAGAAAAAGGTGTTGAGGGGGAGACTTGATTAATTAATCACTCACCTTAGGAGGAAAAGTGCCTCGCTTAAGTGTTGTCAACGGAGAGTAGATCGAGAAGAGTATAAAGGGAGGAATTCGACCTAATTCCTCATTATGTTATGATTTGATGTTGAGATAGTTTTTAGAGGAGGGAAATCGACCTTCTATTGTTTTATGGATTTCTGGAGGAAACCACCACCTTGATTGGTTTCGGTGTTGAGAGACACACCCTAGCCTATCAGAGATACCATCCAAGTATTTCACCATGTTGTTCATGAGTGTTCAGTTTCCAGTGATTGTGCAACTCAATGAGTGAGGGCACAAGGGTTAGATAGGGTTTTGTGTAGTTGCACGAGACCAGGGTTTATCTTGCAGATTCCTTCCTACCCAATTGAGGATCATCCAGGGCGCTTCTTTTGAGCCACCACTCCTCAAATTCTGACGGTGGAATCTCTCAGGGCACACCAAACAACCAGGAAGTGTGCATCTCTTGTGGAGGAACATTTAGGGTTCTAGAGGGTATTTCAGATTAGAGTCGAGGAAACCCTTCCGACCCAGTACAGAGGTGTCCATGGGGCACATTTCGAGACATATAGTGGTGGATTCTAACAGTGGAATCACTAGGGTGCACTCACAGAGCCCACGAGGTGCACAAACCCCCAGGGGATGACATCCAGAGCTTATGCGGTCGGATCTTCAGTCCGACCATGGGCTAGTGACCTTGGTCACACCCACATTACCTCATACTTGGAGTTCACTGATAGGTTGATGGAAAGGTTTGACAGGAGATATCCAAAGCTCCATTTCAGGGACCTTACATAGTTGAGACATACATAATCATTTGAGGCCTTCATCACAGAGTTCCAGTGGAAGGCAATGGCTGTATCAGATATATCAGAGCACAGACTGGTAATGATGTTCACCGAGGCATTGACAGAGCCATTGAGAGGTTGGGTTAAGGATTTCAAGCTTCACACCCCACAGGAGGCCATTGTGCGCACGAGAGACATGGGGGACTGAACGCTGAAACCCAAAACATTTACCAAACCCTTTGTACCACAGAGAGACGAGGATCATAAAAATCCTCAAAGGGAATGGAAGGGTAAGCCCAAGTTGGATGATGACACTAGACAGGAGTTGATGACGAAGAAGCTTTGCTTCTCTTGCAGAGACCCTTGGGTCCCAGGGCATAGACGCATGGGAAAAGGACAAATCCACTACATCGAGTTGGAATAAGGTAGTGAGGAGGAGGATGAGGATATCGGGGCACAAACAAACAATGATTCAGAGGATGAGACCACACATGAGCCAGAGTGGCAGTCGAAGAAACCTCAGATACCGGTAGGGGCACAACCCAAGGAGGAGGCAAAACCTCATAGAGAGGTGAAAGTGGGAACCATAGCAACCCTTTCTAGAGTACCCAAGCACAACACTCTCAGGCTCAAGGGCCTTGTACAGGGGCAACGCATGACAACTATAGTTGATGGTGGGGTGTAACACACCCGACCTGAGTGACTTTCCTAGGGATGGGGCATCAAAGTTCTGTTCTCCTTAAATGATCAAATCCTTCATTCGGGGTTTCTACCACATTCCGCTTGTCCAGATTTTTCTAACCATGGTCTCCATGCTCAAACCCGAGCTCAGAACCAACGAATATACTTTTTCGATGTTCTTCGGACCATCATTGGTTGAGGGCCACGTGGCGCCCACATGGATCCACCTCAAATGTGTCATTTCCAAATTCCTTCCTCCACGGTGGAAGACCACCCACCGTCTGATCCCATGGTTGGACTTACTCTCTTTATCCTATATCACTGTGGAGGAATTCGACACTTCACGCCTCTTTACTATCTATGCACAAGACCACCCAAAGTTTCAAACTTTTGAAGTCCCGTAAGCCCACCACGTGGCTCTAGCCTCTGGGCTGTTCAGTGTCTCTATCATACTACATCCCAGACCCTCCGGAGTCCCGAAGTCCCAGTCACTTCACCAACCACGTTGGCTAGGCAGACATGTATCCAAAACTGACACGTAGAAGCAGTCAGGGTGACACGTGTGACATTACAATGGGCCTATAGGGTACATGATGCACACGAATCTTAGTGACATGTGGCACGTCAAGCTGAGGTTCAGGTTAACCTAGATGGCGTCACTTCACCTCGTCACCCCGGACTAACAAGCTTCTACATTCGTCAGATCTCGCGATCGAGATCCAGTCACGTAGACTTATAGATCTGCGACTCTCGTTACCTCAGGGATTCGACGTTTCAGATTGTTGCTATGCAAACTTCTCTTACCTCACAAAGCATCCAATCTATGAATTAAAGGGGCTAGCGCCACGCGTCCCAGATATATCGACGTCTGGGAAAATGATCTGAAGGATCCCACGATCTACGGTTATGGGTCCTTCGTGACTTCGGCCTTCGAGGTTTCAGATCCCGGTTTAGTTGGCAATATAGGTTCACCCAACCACCTGGGGAACCACCTATCGCCAGTCAATCTTACGGGAAACCGAGTCTCTTGGTTACCTTCAACCCGCATAAGGCTGGTAAGGTTGGTCATACTCCGAAGTCCCAGACTTCCGGATCTCTAAAGCCAAGGGGACATAACTTCCTTAGGATTAGCCCAAGGTTTCTAGGTATTGGTCATATGGGTCCTTTCGAACGGATCTCGTCCGGTCGTCTTCCAAATGAATGGACCTCCCCTTTTAAGGCTTCCACTTTCGCTATCCTTCCTGAGCTTTTACCATGAAATGGTTAAGGACTTGGGTCTGGATTTCCAGTCACACGACAATGGGTCTGAAAGAGGCATCCTCTTTGGATGGAAAGGTTCAAGTCAACATGATATCTCTTGTCTCGGTCATCATACAAGCTTATGCCCCAGGGAGCCTTCGGAACTAAGTTGGGCATATCGACTATCAGTTAGAAGTGTAAGTTCACAAAGAGATGAAGGCATACACATATCATAACCATTCCACACATAAGTGATTTAAAAATACACATATGTATAAATCAAAGCATTCATTCATTATTCCTTCTCAATACATAAAACAGGGAAAATACTTGTCAGAACCAGAACGTGAAGCGACTACTGAAAGGGGTGCCCGTTTCCACCCAACCATAGGCTCAGTCACTCCAAATGGATTTACCACTAGCCAACCTCGAGCTATACCACGATGCTCTGCAACAAAATCCTTTCTTTCGGCTGAACAACAATAGGGATGGAGGTTACTCTCCTCCTCCCGCAGGATCTTAGCAATGGTTTACACGATACCAAACAAGGAGGACTGGCCTCATTTATCATCTTGTATCATAACCTTCTCAACCATTTCATGTGACCAGAATTCTTATTTCCCAGTTCTTCTTTGAACCCGAGAGCTTCACCTCTCGTCTCTGCACTCTTCGCAGGTCTCCCTCTGCCCACCACACCTTCCTTTCTTGCCTCTTTCAGCAAGGTTGCATGTGGCTCAAATTCCCATCCCGTGGTCATGTTTGGAAGCCTTACAGATGGGTGCTCTGCCCCATCCCCTCATTAATTCTTGAGGAGGTCTTCCCACCTACTAGCCTGACTGTAATTCATTTCTGGGTTAGAGGATTGTTCTGGTCTTGAGTAATTAAATCCAGTAAGGTGTTGGTTTGGTGAAGGTTAACGCAACCATTCCTGGTCCCCTTCACCATCTCTTTTCATAGCATTTGTGGTCTTTCTTAGTACACCCCCCTTCCAGCAGTCATGCAACACTTATCCATTTTTCTAGTAAATAACATAATTTACCTTCATTGACCTTTTATACAAAGGTCCATCAAATCAAACAGTAACACATATTTAGTTTGCCATAGTCTCTTGGCCATTATAGTTATATTTACAAACTGGGGGAAACATGGTGTTACATGGGGCCACCCACAATTTCATAGATGCTTCCTTGGTATCCATGAGGGGGTTACACACTGAGGAGTTTGAGGGATTCCATGTGGCAGTGGCAGATGTATACCTGATGAAATGTTTGGACATGGTCTCAAACCTAGAGGTCAAACTAGGCAACCACACCCTGGCAGATACTTTCTATGTACTTTACCTATCAAATACTGATGCAGTATTGGGGGTACAATGGTTATTATAATTGGGGGAGATTGGGTTAAACTATCAGACATTGACCATGTGCTTCAGAGACTCCAGTAAATCGAGAATGGTACAGAGAGGCATGTATGCATGAGCACCACGAGAAGTATAAGCAAAGAGGATGGAGCAGATCTTCCATCACGGTGATGTAGCTTATGCAGCAGAGTGTTTGATGACCACACAGAAGGATTCAGAGGGCAGAGAGAATTACCATCCAGAGATCAGGAAGCTTCTGAGTCAGTATGAGCCAATGTTTGGGCCGATACCACCAGGGAGACCACTAGACAGGGGATTTGAGCATACGATCGAGTTGGAGGCAGGGGCTACATCGGTGATAACCACGCCTTATAGGAACCCCAAGAGATTCAAGGACGAGATTGAGAAAACAATCAAAGAATTGATTGCGATGGGGCACATCAGGCCCAACACGAGTTCTTTTGCTTCTTCAGTCATTCTGGTACTGAAGAAGGATGACACATTGAGGATGTGCATCGATTACAAAGCTCTCAACAATAAAACGATCAAGAACAAGTACCCCATTATGCGCATAGATGAGTTGATGGATGAGTCACACGGGGCAGTTTTCTTCACCAAGATTGATCTGCGGTCAGGATATCATCAGATCAACATTAGGGAGTAGAATATAGAGAAGACAACATTCAGATGCCATTTTAGACATTTCGAGTTCTTGGTCATGTCGTTTAGATTGACCAACTCACCTGCCACTTTCCAGTCTTGCATGAACCACATCTTCAGAGGGAAGTTGAGGAAGTACCTTTTGGTATTCTTCGATGACATATTGATTTACAACAGGACATGGGATGAGCATCTGGAACATTTGGAGGAGGTCTTGGACATTATGCAAGCACAATCATTATATGCCAAGGAATCCAAATGTGAGTTTGGGATGAGAGAACTATTGTACTTGGGGCATATCATCATTGAGCAAGGAGTACAAGTTCATCAGGAGAAGATCAAGGCCATTTTGGATTGGCCAACACCCAAGAACCTCACGGAGCTGAAGGGATTCTTTGGGTTATGTAGTTACTACATGCGGTTTGTCAGGGGATTTTCATAGTTAGGAGCACCACTCATAGATTTTACCAAGAAGGGTGCTTTTCATTAGATAGATGAGTCACAACAGACACTTGATAAAATGAAAGAGGTTATGAGCACATGCCCTATTCTATCCCTTTTGAATTTCTCTAGGTCGGTTGTCTTAGAGTGTGATGCATCAGGGGTGGGGATTGGAGCAGTTTTGATGCAGGGATGCCATCCCATTTTGTTCGAGAGAAGGAAGCTCAATGAGTCAGAGAGACTCTACTCTATTTATGACAAGGAAATGCTAGCAATCATGCATGCCTTAACCAAATTCAAGCAATATCTGGTAGGTACCAGATTTGTAGTGAACACTGATCACAATAGTCTCAAGTATTTTCTGGTTCAGAAAGACCTTAGTGAGAGACAACAGAAGTGGGTCTCGAAGATCCAAGCCGTTGAATTCAACATTGAGTATGTCAAGGGAAAGAGGAGCGTCTTAGTAGATTCCTTGTCCAAGAGTCCAACATGGTGTTCGATGATGGACATTTGCACAGATTGGAAAGCACATTTGTTGGTGGAATACTCCAGAAACAAATTTGCTTGTGAGGTGACGAATGGACAAGTGGTTTATTATAGATACCAGGTACTAGACAATGTCATTTTCTACAAGGACCAGATCTAATTGGTTCCATAATCTACCTTGAAGGGGAAGATTCTGAAGGCGTGTCACGATTCGCCTGCAGCTGGGCATCAAGGGTACTTCAAAACTTATAGGCAGATCGAGGAGAGATTCTCATGGAAGGGTCTCAAGGATGATGTACTGAAACAAATTCAGGAGTGCATGACTTATCAACAAAACAATTCCGAGCAAACACACCCAACGAGGTTACTTCAACCCCTACCCATTCCAGAGCATAAATGGGAGATCATTTCTATGGACTTCATTACAGTTCTTCCTCGAGTGCAGGGTAGGGACTGTATATTTGTGGTGGTCAATAGGCTAACCAAATTTTCACATTTCTTTCCCATACCCACGGACTACAAGGCCATACAGGTAGTAGATTTATTTTTTAGAGACGTATTACGGTTGCACGATTTACCCAAGAAGATAGTCAGAGATAGAGATGGGTGCTTCATCAACACATTTTGGCAGGGTATTTTTCGGTTGGCGGGCACAAAGCTAGACATGAGTACCAGCTACTACCCACAGACAGATGGACAGATAGATATTGTCAACAAATGGGTGGAGGGGTATCTGAGAAACTATGTGGGAGGGAAACAACACACATGGGTGAGACTGTTGCACATGGGTGAGCATTGCTACAACACGACTTACCATATGTCTATCAGGATGTCACCATTTAGAGCATTGTATGGATACGATGCACCCTCTTTTATGGAGACTGTGTTTGGGGATAACAGAGTCCCATAGGCCAAATACTGAGTGGAGGAGAGTTAGAGGATCCTACGGGCAGTGAAGGAAAACTTGCAGGCAACTTCTAACCAACAGAATATCTATGCAGACAGGCAGAGGATAGAGCACAGTTTTGAGGTAGGGGACTTGATTTTTCTATGATTATAGCCATACAGATAGTACTCCTTGAAGAGGAGCGGAGCAAAGAAGTTGAAGCCGAGATTTTATGGGCCATATAGAGTCATCAGGAGGATAGGCAAGGTGGCATATGAGCTAGAGCTACCAGATGGTAGCAAGATTCATAATGTCTTTCACGTTTCTTGCCTTAAAAAGGAAATGGGACAATAGGTCAACATTTCAAAGGATTTTCCACCCTTGGATGAGGAGGGTTAGTTGGAGCTAGTGTCGAAGGAGGTGCTCGAGGAGAGAGAGCGCATATTGAGGAGCAGGGTCATCAGGGAGTGCTTGGTTAGATGGAGGGGACTTCCAGTGGAGGATACCACATGGGAGGGAGAGCATATATTGCAGCACCCAGGATTGATGTTTCTTGAGGACAAACAATCTCGGGAAGGGAGGACTATGATGTCCCATTCCCAAGAGTAGGCCAACAAGGAGTGACATAGTACTCTATTTGTTCCCGTAGACTATAGTCAGGCACAAACAAGGAACAAGAGGAGAAACAAGGGTGAAATTAATGGCTAAAGGATGAATTAAGAGAAAACACATAGGAAAAGTCACTTAAGCTAAAGTCAACGGAGAAATAGAAGAAAAAGGTGTTGAGGGGGAGACTTAATTAATTAATCACTCAGCTTAGGAGGAAAAGTGCCTAGCTTAAGTAATGTCAACAAAGAATTAGATCGGGAAGAGTATAGAGGGAGGAATTCAACCTAATTCCTCATTATGTTATGATTTGATGTTGAGAGAGTTTCCAGAGGAGGAAAATCGACCTTCTGTTGTTTTGTGGATTTATAGAGGAAACCACCACCTTAATTGGTTCCGGTGTTGAGAAACACACCCTAGCCTATTGGAGATACCATCCACGTATTTCATCGTGTTGTTCAGGAGTGTTCAATTTGCAGTGATTGCGCAACTCAGCCTATGAGGGCGCAAAGGTTAAAGAGGGTTTTGTGTACCTGCATGAGACTAGGGTTTATCTTGCAGATTCCTTCTGACCTAGTTGAGGATCAGCCAACGCGCATCTTTTGAGCCACCATTCATCAGATTTTGAGGGTGGAATCTCTCAGGGCACACCAAACAACCAGGAAGTGCGCAACTCTTGAGGAGGAACATTTAGGGTTCGAGAGGGTATTCCGGATCAGATCTGAGGAAACCCTTCAACCCTAGTACATAGGTGGACAAGGCACACATTTTGAGACATATAACAATGGATTTTGACAATGGAATCACTAGGGCACACTCACAGAGCCCAAGAGGTGTGCAACCCCTCAGGGGATGACATCCATAGCTTATGGGGTCAGATCTTCATTCCAAAAATCATTAGAGGCAGCCTAGAGGCTAGGGCGCTCAGTTTGGGACAATTTCCAGGCAATCTTGTCGAGTATAGCCACTAGGGTGAGTTTTCCATAGTTTGCAGTAGTTGTCGTGAGTTTTCGGAACTGCATTTTTGTCGATCTATCCGTGCATGCACAACTCTACCTTCATCTTTTGATCACATGTATTTTGTATTAGTTGCTTTGTATTCCAGTGACAATCCACAAGATCTAGCTGAAGATTATTTTCTCTGCTTTCAGCATATCATTGTATTTCCTTCTTTTCCCCTCACAATACATATGAATGAGATGGTGTTTGTTCCTTATTCTATATGCATCGTATATACTGCTTAAACATTAATAGAATAAAACACACATGCGAAAATCACCAAGCATGTTAAACAATTAACCCCAAACGCATCTAGAAACCCCCAGAGTATCAGATCTGAGAGACTAAACAATAGTTCGACAGTAGATATCCAGATCAATTGGATTTGGGATATTTCAAAATAGGGGAAAGAAACTTCATTTTTGGCCCAAGAAAGAGCTATAATACCATTTGCAATGACCCTCAAATCTTGAAATTGAATCATAAACAATATACCAAAATGCTCAACACTTCATTCAATATTGAAACCCCTAAGGTAGGGAAACACCATACAATTATCCTTGTATAAAAGGAATCCACTCATGTTCGTTCATCTCTTAAGGTAGGGTGACCTCTCAAACTAAGCTCCAATACAAAATACTCCAATACATTTTCCACAAGGAAGACCACATCCTTTTTAATAGCTAATAAAAAAAGCCTATTCATAACTATGTAGTGGACCTTCTTTAAATAGGTCACATTACATTTATTCAATACAAACTACCTAGTGGGTCTTATTTAATAATAAAAAACATAATGGACCTAGTCCACCTTATATTGAAGGGATATCATAGCCATACAACTATCACTTTAGTGTGCCCTTCAGTGCCCCATTACATCGCAAGGGAGGATCCCAACATTAACTGAGTAGCAAGTCAATCACCTTCTACCAATTAAGGAATTCACAAGGTTGTCATGGAACCAAACTTGAGAGTTATTATCTACTAATTTAAAACATGGTGGTTTTGTTGTTAGGACCTCACTTGGAGTTGCATAAACTCCGGTCATCTCACTAGAGATTACTATCAATGGTTATGTGCATGGATTAGTAATGGGTTTACGAGCATCTTCATGGTACATTGTTTTCATTGAATATATAAATATAAGTATCATAGGCAAGTGGGTTTGTCTTAAGAAATGATGGATTTGGTCCACTGAAAAACACTTGTCACAACAAAAACAATAATTATGCCTCTCAAGTATAAGGCTTTTGCAATTAAAGTTATTGTATCAAATTTCTTTTGAAATAATCACCATTTATGTTGATTTTGGATTGCATTTTCCTAGTTTGAAACATTGACTCAAAGCTAATGTGATTATTCTAGAAGAAACTTTATGCAATAATTATGTCAAAGGCATGTAATAAGGGAAAGATTCTAGCCAATACTTGGTTATCCAAAGCTAGTGGATTTGGAAAACCGTTTTTTCTTTACACTTGTCCCTATTTGCTTATATTTATATTTTTATTTTTATAATTCAGTTTATCACATCTTCAAGTGTTATCGATTAAGGCATGGCATTGATGCTTTCCTAAACTCCCTCTTGCTCATATATCATGTGTACCACAAATGTCCAAAATATGATCACTGTCAATATCTTTAAATATTCCCATTCAATGGAGTTTTGAGGGAAATTTTGAAGATCCTCTCAAAATTTGAAACCCCATGGAGAAATAATGTCAACATTGTTGTCCCCGCCTTGAAAAGATTTATGCATCATATTATAGATTTTACAAGGTAAATAATAAAGGAATAGAATTGCAGTGACCATTAAAATTGAAGTAAGTTTAAAATATTTTCCCAATTTTACCAACTCTTTGCAGTATTGTTTGGTGCTTTGTATAGTTTAAGTTAGGGGCATGGTTTTAGGAGGGTTTCCTAAGTGAATCCAGGGGATAGGGCCTCTACCTTTCTCATTTTTGTTATATGTTTTATTTATTTTATTGTCACAATTTATGAAAAATTTTGATATATAAGTTTGTCTCTTGCAAGTTGTGGTTTGGATTCCTCAAATATAGACTTTTATTTATTCTTCCCCATTGAAAACCAAGGGGTTTCTTTGAGTGGGTGAAAGGATACAAACTTGTCTCAAGTGCTCAACTAAATATTATTTCTACATGGTCAAACATAGAGGCTAAGGGGAGATCATAAAGAAGAAGTGAATTTGGTTGGAAATTAAATTTTTGAGGCTCTATGCTATGAAATTTTGTTTGTTGTTGATATTTATTAGGATCAATAGAGAAAATGGGATCATAAATGAAGATTTTCTAGGTCCTAACAAGCTGCCAACCAGGTTTGTCTTTGACCTCAAGTTGGCTCTAAGTTTCAACTGTCAAAAAAGGGTTTGTTGATGTTTTATAACAACAAACTGTCCAGTAACTTCTTTGTTGTTTTGTTACGGTTACATAGGCCACTGTGGTGCTCTAGCATGTGGTCTTTGTCACAATATGTTAGCACATGCATACCATAAGCTATGTAACGCACATAGCGATCTTTTAGAGCTTAAATAATGTTGTTCTAAACACTAGCATACATGAAAATAAAGACATGTATTTTTGGTCAACATGACCCTAGATAAACCCCTCCCCCCCCCGGGGAAAAACCAGTTTGGAATCTGAGTGTATAAATGTGGAGAAAAGAAGGTGGAATACAACAAGTAAAATAAAAAGATTAACCTAATACAATAGAAGCTTGAACCAAGCTAAAACACAAGTCCAAATGAAGAAGATGCACCCTAGGATGGTGCGTCCACCTCACAAGTTGCCAAAACCACTGAACTAAAGCTCTCTGCTAACTGAAAGCTCTAATGGAGAAACCCTCCCATAGTACTATGAATCTGTGTTTCAAGGAAACTGTCCTCTGCAAGTCCTCCCTGCTAGTTGTGCGCCCTCCTCCTAGCAAGAACTAACTCCACAAATAACTGAAGGACTAAGCTTGTTGGATGCCACCATGAATGTGAGCGCCCAAGATTTCCTTACTCAATGCATACAACCTCATCCTCATGCTCCTCTCTGTTATCGGACTAATCGGTAGGTGCAGACACTAACTGATCTCCCTAGATCCACCTGGATCTAGAACAAAATGGGACAGGACATGACTCTTTCCCTAAATTTTGACCATTGAATTAACTAGGAGGAAGAAACAAGTAACATACCTTATTATCGCTTCCTAGGGTCTTTGTTGCTCCTACTTCGCTCCAGTGCTCTCGTGAAGTCCAGACCAAGACAACACAAACCAACCAAAGTGAAGATAGCACAATATATTCAACAGTTAACCTATGTGTATGATCAAGGAATTACACAATAAAGTGAGATTAGCTTTATGGGAAAGGGAAATGCCACTGTATCATATTAATGGAAAGTAAAGCTTACAACCTGAGCCTTGATGTCGCAAACTTCCTTTCGATGGCTCTTGGCTCCGACACACACACTTGCTCAATCCTTGTATGAAGAATATCAAATCCTCTTGATAGACTTGTTAGAGTCTCCAAGCTGTTGTTCAAGCTTCAGTCCTTCACACAATTCTTTCACCAATTCTCTAATGAATCTTGCTTAACCTTTTCCATGAGAATTCCCTCAATATATAGGAGAGAATGAATTAGTTACTTGGATAAGAATGATCCCAAAATATGAGGGAATCCAGTACTAGGATAACCATTCGAATGCCAACCCATCCTTCTAGAAGATTCCCTTCTAGAAGTATCGAGAATTCATCTTTTTCCATGCTTTAGAAAGAGTTCGCACCCTAGCAGTTCAACACAGTGTGAAATTCTCGCACCCTGGCTTAAGGCAGCCTGCGAGAATGGGTCATTCTCGCAGGCAAATGTATTAGCAGCCTGCAAACCTTCTTCAAAAGTGAGTTTTCTGGGAAGAGATGAAAGTAACTTTTCTCAGGAGAAAGTTCTTATGAAGAGCCTGAGTATACCATCATCAATACATCATCATGATGACCAAAATCATGGGTAACAGAATTCCCCCCAAAGTATGAGGTTGGAACCGGTGAAAGCCGAAAGACTTTGTAAGCTGCATGTGTGTGTCAGAAACCAGGAGCACACCTAATCGGAAACCTGCGAACAACCAAGCATCTGCAGAATATCATATATACCAATTATGAGGTAGGCATTCCCATACTCAGATCATAGATTGATGACATCATTGACATGGGTCATGGCCACCAATCATACACTGTGGATCCATGCCGTCAAAATATAGCATAGCCACCAGGAATACACTGTGGATCTATGCAAGAAATTTTAAATCAAGACGACATAGCCACGAGACATACACAGTGGATTTATGTGTCG
>SNQJ01S0089729.1:12949-24422 GCA_010110895.2 Picea sitchensis
TATTCTTGAACTAGTCATTGAATATTTGCATACCCCATCACATTTATTACCCCTACAATAGGAAAGGGGTATTGTTTTCATTCTTTTGGTTTTAAGTTAGAATTTATCCAATATATTAAAGTCAAACTTTGAATTTAGTAAATGTGAATTATATATATTTTTAATTGTCATTTTTAAATATAATTATTTTAATTGGTTTATATTTATTTTGATTGGTTAAATTATGATCGATGAGAAGAATAAATATCATCAATTGTGTATGAAGGGAAATAAATAGAAATGTATCCCTCTCAGTCTCATGCCCAATCCCACAACAATTTAATATTCTCAAAAAATAAGACTTCTGAACAAGAAATTATTGTGAATGAATTGAAGAAGAAATGTAACTTAGAAGGAAATATTAATGTCAAATTAGTAGACAATTAGGTACATCAATTAGAGTCCTAATTCTCTATGAATAATTATTTTGAGGGTGAGAAAGTCACCATTGAAACTTTGAAGATGTTGACTAATGTACCCTACTAGTGGGAAAATCTATCAAAAAAGAAGGACGAAGATGGAGAATCCATAAAAACATGGAAGTAGTTTTTCAAACATGTTAGAATTGAGTTTTATCCATCCAAATATCATGAACAATAGTATAATAAATGGAAGTAGCTAAGGAAATGGAAAGATCCAATTTTTCATAGTTATATTAATGAATTCTACCAACTAATGGCTCAACTTGGCATTAGGGGGGAAGAAAAGTATCTTGTTTTGGAATTCTTCATGTCAGTACATATTTTTGTACTTCCAGGGCAATTTTGGGGCTCTAAACAGTGTTTTTTTTTTCTTTCCATAGTCAAACTATAGATGGAGTCAGAGTTTGATGGCATAATGCGTAGTTCTGGAAAATACCTTTCCAACAAGATATCTCCTGCCTAAAACGAAGATTGTATGCAAAAGTTACAACCTCGGGAAGTTAATGTACTAACTTACCCCAATAGGGCCCACATGACTTTTGGTGTTTCATCTCTTAGGGTTAGGTTTTTGGATGTATAGGGTTTTGGCATTCATGTTTATAATAAAAATTCCTTCAGAGCCTCATTGTAATCATCTTCTTGCGAATGAGCGTAGCTATCACATCTCTTCTTAGAGATAAAGTTGCCACCATTCTAGCGAATCTTGCACTTTGTGTTTTTAGAGTCTCTTTGCATTTATTTCATTAATAGAAATCATGTATTGTTGTATTTCTCTGTTTCTGGAAATTTTCATGAGTATTTGATTGTAATATATCTCCTTTCATTTCGTTCCGAAAACAATCTAGATCATGCGGACTCACGGACTCACAGACTCATGGAATCATAACTCTCCCTTTCATAAGTCCATTCAAAAATTTTCCATACTTAACCATTTTCATCTTTACGGAATCACAGAGTCATGGACTTGCGGACTCACAGAAACATAACTCCAACACTTAAATTATTTTTCATCTAAGCGGACTCACGGACTCACGGATTTGCAGACTCCCGAGTGCTTATTTATTACTTTCATAAGTCCTTTTGAAAAGTCCCAATACTTAGATTATTTTCATCTATGCAGACTCACAGAAACATAACTCCAACACTTATATTATTTTTCATCTATGTGGGCTTGCGAAATCTTGGACTCACGGACGTGCAAAATCATGAGTGCTTACTTATTCCTTTCATAAGTCTACCTGAAAAGTCTCAATACTTAGATTATTTCTATCTATGCGCACTCACAGAAGCATAACCCTCCCTTTCATAAGTACATCCAAAGAGTTCCCATACTTAACTAATTTTCCACTTCTTCGGACTCGTGGACTCATAGACTCATGGTCTTGTAACCTTTATTTTATAAGTCTCAACACTTAACCATTTTTCCACTTTTTCAGACTCACGAACTCATAATAAGTCTCAACACTTAGCCATTTTTATGTCTTCGCAGACTCGTGGACTCACACTCGACTCACAATCTTGTAACCTTTCTTTCATAATTCCTTCCTAAAAGTATCAACACTTAACCACTTTTCCACTTCTTCGGACTCACAGACTCATAATAAGTCTCAACACTTAGCCATTTTACGGTCTTCACGGAATCACAGACTCATAATAAGTCCCAACAATTAGCCATTTTTCTGTCTTTACGAACTCGCGGACTCACATACTCACAATATTGTAACCTTTCATTCATAAGTCCATCCCAAAAGTCTCAACACTTAACCATTTTTCCACTTCTTTGGATTCGCGGACTCACGGACTCACAAACTCATAATAATTCTCAACACTTAGCCATTTTTCTTTCTTCGTAGACTCACAGACTCACAATGTTGTAACCTTTCTTTCACAAGTCCGTCCGAAAAGTCTCAATACTTAACCATTTTTCCACTTCTTAAGACTCACAGACTCATGGACTCATGGTATTGTAACCTTTATTTCATAACTCCATCTAAAAATTCTCAACACCTAACCATTTTTTCACTTCTTTGGACTCGCAGACTCACAGTCTTGTAACCTTTCTTTCATAAGTCCATCCAAAAAAGTCTCAATACTTAACTATTTTTCCACTTCTTCGAACTCGCATATTCACAGACTCATAATAATTTTCAACACTTAGCCATTTTTTTGTCTTCGTGGACTCACAGACTCATAATAAGTCCCAACACTTAGCCAATTTTTCGTCTTTGCGGACTTGCGGATTCATAAACTCACGAAAACATAAATCCAACACTTAGATTATTTTCATCTCCTTACCTCCATGTAACTGCCACCATGGTAGTCATTAGATCTTTGTAACTAAGCTCAATAAAACCAAATAAATCCTTGTACACAAACATTTGTGCACTTATTTTTAAATTCGACTCTTTCACTTCGAATTTGCCACTAATTAGCTGCAGGAAATTGGGGCTTTTTCCCAATTTCATTCCATTTCACCATGGTCGCCCTGCAACCATTAAATTTATTCAATTTCACTCCATTAAAAACAAATTCAACCTCTAGAGCCACCAATTACTTGGCTGCACAGTCGATCGACATTTTCGCCATGAAAGTTTCTCCAATTCCTTCAAGAGTTGGGAAATTCATTTAACCAAATTCACTTAGTTAGCCATATCCTTAAGTTGACTTCAAATTCGACCAATTAAAAGTCTGAATTTTCTCAGACAAAGATTAGAATCAAGATAAAATAATCCTTGGACCAAATTTCCCATGAATTTTAACAACAAAAATTGGGGCTTTGGCTCAATTTCACTTGGTTTCTCCATATTTCACCACGAAAACACCATAAAACATTTTGTCAAAAAAATTTCTTGCAAACTTTGTAATTTCACTTCTGCACTCTGCTAAATGGCCCATGCAGGCTTAATGTTGAAACCTGGGCTCTGATACCACTTTGTAATGTACATGTTGGCCCTCGACCAAGTTTTGGGGAAACTTTGGTCAGTTTTGGAGGGTTTGGCCCACTTTTGGACTTCAACACCGTTGACGATTCAAAATCGCAACTAAGTTTTGCCTACAAAGTGTTGCTAAATCCCATTAATATTAAAGCTAAATAACACTAGTAGGTGGGACCCCCTTCTAGATTGGAGATCGGATATGTTCATATTTGATGTTGTGATGATGTTTGACACGACTTACATGGTTGATGAGATCTTGTTTTATTGGCTATGGTTTGGGCTTATGAAGTATTGGTTCTTTATGTTACTATGGACTGTTCTATTCATTGATACCACTGTTACATGTTCTTGGAACACCTGCATAAATGACATGTTAGTAACACATACACACAATTGGAAATAAATGAAAACAATGCAACAAGTTCAAGGGGAAGAATTTGAGCTATGTTATACTACATGCATGAAAGATTTAAATGATTATGAGTAAATCCTAGCTAGCAAGTAATGGTTATGCGATTTGATTGAGTTATATGGTTAATATGCATATGGAATGGAATGTTCGTGGCGCATTTGACAAGGTAATAGATACTAATGGTTATGCGAATTGTTGAAACTTGGTTCAATTATGTTATAGCATAAGTTAGAAATGTGAGATGGCCGCGCTATTGGTTTTAATGGGTGATGGTTTCAATACATAGTTTGATTAATTGTGTCGATGGAAAGCTCGTTGGAATGTATTAGGGAATTAATGAACTGTGAATGGAGGTGACGTGCATTTACTGCACGTCACGCTTTCTCCTTCGCTGGTCTCCACCCTAATCAGGCTATTGTTCATTATTGTTGTTGTGGTTATGCTCCGATTTCTTAGCAGAGAGGAACCATTCAACCATCTCGCATTTTAAGGTGCTTCAATCATAGGTATATCTTTTTTTGGCCATCCATGAGTCTACTATGTTTATGAAATGGATATTCACTCAAATGTATGGGTTGTGTTTTCCTTAAGTACTTAGACTGTGTAGATTTGCGTTTTTGGAATGAATTGTTAGTGGCTTTCTTTGTGATAAATATCTAAAGTTACAGTGTATTGGGCCATCCTGGGTGTTAGCAGCCATAGGGGATCTTTGTGATATTTGTTGGTTTAGTTGGAAGGTTTTTGTTGGTTTTGGTTGGTTGGTTGTCCTCACGCCTTCGCATCACTATGTCCAGTCTGTGGCTTTTATGGGTTTAATGTTTGGAGGCACTCTACATCATTGGGTTTGTTCACTTGAGAATTACTTTGTTTCCACTACTAAAAGGTCGTGCAGTGGGTTATTTTGTCAACTTCTCGGCCCTATCTTCACTTCAACGTGGTGGTTGTTTGACTAGATAACCACAGGGGTTATACCCTGCATGTGTTAAGCATCGTTATTGGCTGAGTTGGAGTCTCACTCCTCTTTTATAGCCCCCTGTCATGGATTTGTTACCTTTCCATGAATGAGTCATGATTCTCTTTGTGTATGCACCATTGGCCTCAGAGGTTTCACCATTACAAGGAGTTGGCTCTGTTCTCCCTGTGTTGGCTACGGAACAAACCCTTAGCCCTCCAGTCTGAAGGTTGATAGAGAAGATCGGCCTGGCCTGTTGGGTTTACTACTGGGTTATTATTGGAGGGTTGTATATTGTCGACTAATTTGATTACAGGCTCACCCAGTTGGTTGTATGACGGTCGTGTTGGTTTGGTATCTAATCACTGCCTCTATTATAACAATGGTAAACCCTGCATTGCTAATTGCACATTTCAAAGTACACATTTTCTCTCCTTATGTTTGATAACTCAGTATTTTTCAATCGAGATTGTAGTAGCCCTTATTCGAGTTGATGCGTGGCTATGTGTGGTTGCCACAACATGGTAGGTCGGTTGTTGATTGTTCTGACAGTCCAAGTATAAGCTCAACATTGAATTGGTTGATTGGTTGATACATTATCACTGTCTTTTTCACTAAGATTATTTGGATGTTTGATTTGGCATTGGTTACAATTGATAAATAACGCTCACGCATGATGCATTCGTAGGTCTGGTTTTTTTACACAACGAATAAATGGTCATTGTAACTATTAGTTTCTTTTGGGGCTGAATGATTATTGCAACCAGGACAACTGTAGGAACTACATGCACTGTATGCTTATGATTTTTTGATTGTATAAGCCAAGTTTTACACAACATAGTTGATTACGGTTTGACTAAATCAAAGAAATATTGTATTATATTTATGGCTTAGCACGATGGGTTCAGTTATTACTGTGACTATGTGTTTGTTTTTCTAAAATGGATATGTTGCATCATGGTGTTTTGGTGGTTGCACACTTTGTATAATATGGATAGCTTGGGTTCCACACTCATAAATAGTCACAGAGTTTCAAGCCTGATCTTGTGGCAATCCAATTATTTGTTTTATGAAGATAGTAACGTTGTTGATACCTCGTTGTGTTGGATGGATGGCCCAGATTTTTAGAGTCTCATTGAATTGGGCTTATACAGTGACATAATTACACTTGCATGATTGAATTATTATGTTCATATCTTGTGTTGGAATGGTGGTTGTTGCCTGTTTGTTTAAATGTCAATTTTGGTTTTGCAATTTAATCTGGATTATTTGGTTTGTTGCCTCTATATATGTTTAATGAATATCATTTCATTCTAAATGACAGGCCTGATTGCAGTGATAGTATGACTTCATTGTTAATTTTGGAAACATGACTTTTGAGTGTATTTGTTAATTGAAGTAATGTGTGGGCAGTGGTTGATTTTGATGGTTAACATAGTGGAAATGGTTACTATTTGAGAATTGTTATAAGATGCAAAGTAAGGAACATAACTCCTTTAAAGATTGTGTGGAATGAATATTGTCTTTTGATGGCAGTGTGTTGGACATTTGATTATGAACAATGAACTAGTTAAATACAAAGTAATTATTATTTGGCCACAATGATCGTTGGTTAGTGCATCGCCTTTCACGGAATGTTTTATGGATCACTTAATTAATTTTATGAATAGTAATCACTATTTTTGCCTTCCATTATTTCATTTTCCGCTAATTACAAACCCCCTCACCTTCCCATATTCATTTTTTCAAATCCCTATTCTAAAATTGATTACAGTCAAGAGAATTTATGTGTTAAAGAAGTTGGAAGTGGCAGTGTCTTGTTTGGATTACAGTGATGTTTTATTGGTTTTCTTTACAGTTGATTGTTGTTATCATTGAGAAGTAACCATGTTCTTTTCCCTCTCATTCTATCATGTTTCTCTCAATACAAACCCCTCGCATATCCCAAAACCCTTTTTCACCCCCTGCTCATTGATAAACAATACAAAAATTTGTATGGATTGGATTGCATGAATTTGATACATTGTTGAGCCAATTCTATTTCATATTTTTAAGAGTTGCCATGTATGGTTATTTAAAAGACTATTTGTTAATCAAGCATGCATGCATGAATGAGTTTTTTCAGTCAAGGTAGCCATGGCCAAGGAAACAGAGGTAGAGGTAATTGGAACAGAAGCCCAAGAAGGCCAAGGTTCTCCATACATTTTGATGTTGACTCACAAGAGCTTGGCCATTTGTTTCAGGCCAGATTCTTCAATTGGATTGGGAAGGGAGTAGTCCAACCTAGGCCTGAAAGGCCTCCTTTCCAAGTCTTGCAAGCCCACGGTATCTCTATACCTCCTAATGTCTCATTACAACCCTAGGTTCTTGAAAATGATGGATGGTAGGAGATTGTCCACCCGACAGTATCCCAACATCGTGGCTGGACCAATTTTTTCTTGCCCACACCTCTGCCTATTAACCTCATTGTCTAATCTACCCCTAACCACTCGCCAGTGAAATCCTCCCATGCTAGCAAGATATTGAAAATTGAGGCCCACCATGCCCTTTATAGAGGAAAATCCACTTCTTCCCCTTCCTCACCCTCCAATGGCTCTAAAAAATCTGTGTCTTCCTGGATGCATTTGATCGACGATTGTTCCCACATGATCAACAAGATTAGGCCTAAAGGCTCTACACAGCCAAAGGAAAATTTAAGAAAATCAAATGGTGACACCATCAATCAAGGAAGGGTTGCATCATAGACTGAGAAATATGGCTTTTGAGTTTTTATTTTTATCCATTTTTTATGACAGTTGACTTCAGAAAATTTTGGAAAACATGTTTTATTTTGGATATATGAGTAGTATTTTTGAAAATAATTTCAAATTTCATGAGATAATTTTTCCAAAAGTGAATATGTTGATGGGAGACACAAGGAGGTGTGTTTTACTTAACTAATGGTTATGTTATTAACTGAAGGGAGTCACAAGGGGTCCCACCTTCTAGTTATTATTGATTTATAACCCTTATTATGATTATTTCTTTTCCCCCTAACTAAATTTTGTTGAGTCTTTTAATTAACTTAACTAATGAGTTGGTTCAAATACTTCAACCAATTCTAATTTGTTTAAAAGAAAAAGAAAAGGGAGGAACAAATAGAGGATAGAAGCAGAAGCACACTAAGGTTTTCTCTTTGAGTTTTTGCTGAGATAGTTCAGTTTTCATTCATTCATATATTCATCACAAGCCTAATTCTCTTTTGTGATAGTAGGGTCTTATTGTAGACAACAATATTCAGGGTTGAATCACATCATTCAAACACTTGTTTTTCAGAGGTGTTGATCTATCTTTGATAGTCTATGTAGACTTGTCTGTTGGTGAATTAATTTCCATGACTGACAAAGGCTATTGTGCAAAGTCGAGTGGGAAGCAATTTGTGGCAAGTTGACCCATCTTTTAGAGTTTAGTTTTGGTTTCTATCAAAGGTTCTTTTGTATGTTCCATCGGGGATGTCTAAGTTTGAATTTGGTCCAAAATTTATGCATGTGATTTTGTAAAGGAAATGACTCTTTGGTGAATTTGAATGAAAGAAAGGATTGTTTTATGTCTCATCTATATTGATTATCATCTTGGTGACTTTACTTCTATCTTTACATTTATTTTAGAAACTAATATGTTCAGAAAATTACATAAAAATTAAATTTCCAGCAAGCTTTTTTATTGATAAAAGACTATCCTAAGCACTCGTAATTAATAATTGTGAGTTAGGATGTTATTTTTGTTGGCTATAAACATAGGGTGATATTACCGTCTAATTTTCTCTAGCCAAGCAGAGTCTAAAAATGCTTGAATAAGATTATTTCATATATTTTCCTCAACATTTATTTGGAGACCGTACTAGGGAGATCTTCGATATCTCTCTGGTTAATTTTTATACTCGATTTTCATCGATACATCTTTCTTTTTCTGATATTGATTCTTTGACTGTTTTATTTTAATGATTGTTCCTATTGCAAGGTATCCCAATATTGAGCCCAGCCTTCAAGATCAGACCAACATTGCTTTGAGTCTGTTTAATACAATCTTAGACACTGCCAACACCCGTGCTGAGCTTAACCATTCTTGGGCAGAAATTGAACGAGATATTAGTGCTCAAGAACAATTGGAAGATAGACGCGGACATCCTAGAAATCAACAATAAAATTTCCTTTCTCCAGTTTTGGCCTTTCTTTCATATCCTTATATTCTTGCGCTTCTAGAAGAAGAAGAGGCTTGTCACCTGAAATCAATCCTATTGCTGAAATAGGAAGGAGAAATGTTGTGTTATCTTCCCAACAAAGCACTCTAAGGATAACTTTATCTGATTCTTCCAGTTCGTATTTCTTTCCCTCATCTATCATCCATAGGATGGCATTTAGTGGTGTCTCTGGTGGCACTGGAGGTGCTCCATCGTCTCAATATTCATCGTCATCAGTGATTGGTAGCTTATATAGCCACCATATCCTTGTACAATCTACCACAAACCCCACCAAAGTCATTAAAAAGTATGGGATTTTTCAGTTCGAATAAGATGCCACAACCACACCATGGCATGTGTCCTCCCCTCTTAACCTAGCACCTGCTACTCATCCACTTCTGAAATTTAAAGAGCACCTACCTAATTTTTTAGGAAATAACACTGTCAATAAAAACGAACATTTGGTGGCATTTTCTAATGCTTGTCATAACATAGGGGCTAACGACAATGACACTTGCATGAGCTTGTTCGTCAATTCCTTGAAAGGAAAGGTTGTGGCTGATTTCTTTGATCTTCCTCCTAAGATCATGTCTACTTCGGAGGAGTTAATCTATTGGTTTCGATCCACTTATGGGAAATCCAAAAGCCCCATCGAGAAGTTAAGGGAATGCAATGATGTCACCTATAAGGATGGTGAGGCCATCAAGTCTTTCAACTTGTGTTTCACCAAGTTGTACAATCAAATCCCCGAACTCATCTGCCCTCAGAACCAAGCCACTTTCATGCATTACTGCAATGCATTGCCTTCTCCCTACCATCATAGGCTTGAGGAAAAATCCATTGATAATCTCGGTTCAACTCTACATACTTGCTCAGAGTATAAAGAACAACTTGAAAGAATTGGTCTTCCCCAGGGGGAATCATTTAGACAGACAAACATGTCGACCCTCTTGTAGCTAGTACGAGATATGAACAATCGCATGATATATTTAGGGAGAAAGGGAATAGTCTCCCCTCTCACCCCTGGAGCTTCATCCTCTTTTGCACCCCCCTTTAGGAATCCAGTTGAGAATAATTTTTAGCCTAAGTCCATCCTACCTCGGAGTTGGTGTAACTTTTGCGAGGAACACCACAAAGAAACCACATGTCAGGTAAAGAAGAGTTCCATAGATAATATATTTGGTAAAATACCAGAAGATACTATCGTTGTCCTAGATTTTGCAGAGCTAGAGGATGCCATGGTCATAAACACTAGGAACAAGGCTTATACTCCCAAGGGAAAATTTGATCCTCCCCGCAGCTTCTAGCCCGATCTCATCCTCAACCACTGCTATGCTCCAGGTTCCTAAGGTCCCTGAGAGTCAAAAAATCATCCCCCCTCTCTCCTCTTCCAAATAAAATATCTTGAATCATTTGCATGTGGCTCTACTAGTAATATCATGTCTTTGACTAAAGATCAAATTACGTGGAAAAGATTTAATGAAAATTTTACATGTAGATATCATGATAAGATTACATATGAAGATCATTTGCATGTAGCTCTACTAGTATGTAATATCATGTCTTTGACTAAAGATCAAATCACGTGGAAAAGATTTAATGAAAATTTTACATGTAGATATCATGATAAGATTAAATACTTTTGGTTTAACTCTTAATGTTTATTTTTTATTTTTTAAATTGTTTATTATATATTTAATGTTATTATATTTTCCTTTGAAATGTGTTGTTTTCTAATATGTCATTATAAAATGTGTAATGAATTTCAGTGGGTTTAATGGTTAAGAACATGTGTTTCCTCTTAAGAAGTTACATGTTCAAATTCAAAAGGGGGTAGGGTATGTATACCTTTGTAGACTTTACCAGTGAAATTGCTAGGTGGTTATTACTTTTTTGGTATTGACATTAAAATCAAAATCACATCTAGAAAATGTCTAATAAACTTGTATTATAAAATAGTTACTTATCTTTTTGATATTGACATTTTTGGTATTAACGTTAGGGTCAAAATCACATCTAGAAAAGTTAGGGTCAAAATCACATCTAGAAAAGTCAATGTTAAGAAGAAAAAATAAAATTAAAATGATTTATTAAATTTTTAATGAATATATTTTTATAATGAATTTGATCTTTGTACATTTTTGATGTGATACTTCGTTTAAAGTTAAGTCACCACACATGATATCCATCTTACGCGTACGCAAAGGCGTACGCTAGACGATATTATGGTGGTTGGTCCAGCTTGAATTGGTAGAACATGTCAAGTCAAGTCAATGCAAAATGTAAGTAATTCGATGTAAGAAAAAAAAAATTTAAATAAATTTTTTATTTATTTATTTAAATTATACAATATTAAATGGAAGCTAATCTACATTATGGAATTTGAAATATCCATCTTGTTTAAAAGTTAGTTTTGTTTTTTAATATTAGATAAAAGCAACCAATAAATAATATGGGATGATTGCAATATATTTTATCTATTAGATTTGGTTA
>SNQJ01S0089729.1:25178-39209 GCA_010110895.2 Picea sitchensis
TAAATGTCATACCCTGTCTCTCTTTCTTTCCAATATTAATAGTACATTTCTCCAACGCGAATCTGTGTGACTTATGGATTGTTAAGCCCTAAACAAGTTTCAAAGGAAGCTAGTTTTTACTACCTCTTTCAATAGGTGTAACAGGAAGCTAGTTTTTATATTTCTACTATAGTGAATTATTTTTCATTTTATTATAATTGAAATTAATGTACCATAATATTTTTCATGATTGAAATCATTTCAATTACTTGATTTCTCTAAACTATTTTTCATTGTATCATCAATCAAATTAATGTACCTTATTGTTTTGCATTAAGTTATCATTGAAATCAATGCAACTACTTTATTTGTCTAAATGATTTTTCACTATATCATCACTAACATCAATTTTCACTATATCAACACTAAAATCAATGCACTTTATTGTTTTGCATTAGGTTATCATTGAAACCAATTGAATTACTTGATTGCTTTAAATATTTTTCATTGTGTTATCACTAAAATAAACATAACATTTCTTGTTTATTTATATAATTGTTGAAATCAATACAACTATTAGTTATATCAATGTTGAAATCATTGCAACTATATGACTACTTTACATCATTTTTCATTGTATCATCACTTAAATTAATACACGTTATCATTTTTCATTATATCACTGATGAAATCAATGCAACTATTTGTTATATCATTATTGAAATTAATGCAAATATTTGTTATATCATTGTTGAAATCATTGCAACTACGTGACTATCATAAGGTTGACCTTGCAATTTTCTCAGCCCATTGATAAAAAACTAAAAAATATATATTGATTTGATCCTTCTAGATGATACTATAATCATAAATTAATATTTTTATAATTATATATTCACTATATAAATTATCTTGGTGGATTAGCTCAAGTGGTTGAGTGTTGTGGTTATTATGATCGAGGTCTCGAGGTCAAATCCCCAGACAAATATTGCTTCTCTTTGATGAGATTTTTGGGCCTCACTTGATGTCCGCATTGGGTTTCGTGTGATTTCTTCCATTGGAAAAACAAAATATTCACTATATAAATTAATATGATTATAATAATATATTGACTATCGAAATGTGCAAGATAATGTTATTTTTATAGCGTATCCAACACCTATGTTGAGTCCCTTCACTATGGAAAACAAATTATTGTTATAGAACAAATTGCCACATATGTGCATTTGTGACATGGCCTAACCTTTTTCGCTAGATTTCTAATCAAAATCCCAAATTCCCTCATCAAAGTCACTTAAAAAACATGAATTTTTATTATATCTGTGTGTTTTCTTTGTGCAACACACATACATACATGCCTTGCTAGCTTGCAACCCGTGGATGCCATAAAAAATGTAAAAAATAAAATAATCCCACATTTTTGGGCGGAAATTTCGGTTGGGCTCGTTTCCCAACCTCCCTAGGCCCATACCAAACAAAATTCAACCTCCTTAACCTCTCAAGGATGGTATAAATCCACCATTGGGGGCATGGATGACGGGAAGAATGAAGGTGCAAGATCATGCTGGAAAAATTTAGCAAATCTTCCCTATAGCCCTTCATTCTTTGAGTAGCATCCCATACCTGGAAACTCCTTTTCCAACGTTCCTTCTTTCTCTATATCACTACAAGGTGTATCCCTATCCCTATTGAGTTATCCAAAGAAGGGCCTCACCATTGAGTTGATGCTTGAAGGTCTTTGGAGGAGCCTGGGGTAGTTGGCTCTGAACCAATAATGAAGGTTGAATCAGGTTGTAACTACCTTTCTCACATTGTTATTAATAGAAGAGTTATATTTCCCTCCTATTGTGTTTATTGATTCATTGTAATGTTATATCATAATGTATTTCATATATATTTGAATATATGCACACGATATATTCTATTTGAATGCATAACTACTTTGTAGAAGCCTATTCTTGGTTTTCTATTGAAGGCTAGTTCTAGCAGAGATCAGTAGCACTTCAAGAAGAAAGGTAGGGAATCAACATTGAATGAAGGATTCAAGTTGTGAGGTCTGCCCTTATTTATTTATCTCTCTCTCTTTATAAAGGTAGTTATTTCTTGTATGCATTGAAATATATGAGGGTAGGTTCTATCTTCTGAATTTGGTCTTGCTCTGCTTGACTTGAGCCAAGGTCATGGGGGAAATATCCCTTAAACGAAATTAACGACCATACTAGGGACTCTTCTAGTTTGGGTAAATTTTTGTGGTTTCTTTGCTTTTCTTATGTTTTCTACAGTTTTTCCTGTTTCTGGACTTTATTTTCAGAGATTTTATCATTCATGAACTTTTCCAAAAGTTTTTATAAGCCCCCCCTTTCTGGGTGAACTTTTATTTTTTCAGGTCTAACTAACTTATCTGTTCTTTTCCCTTCTGTAAGTTGTCGACATCTGCATTTTGCACTTGTATGACCAATGGGTATTTGCGATTTTTAGTTAACACAGTCATGAACTTATGCACTTGAATTGAAATTTTAAGTCTTTTTTGCTCAAAGTTGGTTGTTCTAGTTAGTTTTTCAGTATTTATTGAGCCCCCTGAGTTTTTTGATGCTCTGTATTGTTGGTTATAGTCTGTGAAAACTATTACTTTGTTTAGAAAATATATTTCTTTCTTTTAAGCCTAGTCTTGAAACTTTAGGGTGTTTAAGGTCAATTGAAAGTTCAGCTATATATCTGGCTCGATTTCTTTTCTAGCGGTTAGATATTGTTTCCTTTCTTCTGGTTTTCCTTTCTCTTTTTAGTTTTTAAAAAAAAAGAAAAATTTCCTTGTTAGTTTCATGTTCATTTCTTTTTAACGAAAAAAGAAAAAATATCTTGGTTACTAGTTTTCTTGCCTTGTTTCCTTTTCCTTTAAATTTATCAAGAAAATAAATCATTTGCTAGTACTCAAGTTTGCATGCTTTTTGCTTGCTTTGATAGGTAGTTACTTTGGTTAAAGTTAACCTTGTTAAAAAAAAAGAAGTTCAGTGTGTTAAGTTATTTCTCTTTGTTCCACATGATTATTTACAAAGCATCCTATAACCGCAGTGCATAATAGTTTAAATATATTGCATACATCTAAACATATATTTCTTTCATTTGCAAAAATACAAAAGAAAAGAGTTTGTTTTTCTAAAGCATTGATTATCACTTCTTATTTTCAGTGAAGAAACCACATTTCAATTTTTCTTTATGTTCTTAAAGTGTTGTATTTGAGTCCATCAAAACATCACATAAGTTTCATCTATACCTTTTGGGTAACGAAAAAGCCCCATAAAATGAACACTTAAATAAAATTTATTAGAAACTTTCATTTTGTAGGGTGAACTAATTAGTTACAGGCTAGGGCCTTGGTTTAGGTTGGAGAGTAAATTTATCCAAGGCCATAAAACAAACATAGGATTCTGAGCTATGGAGAGCCTAAATCCAACTATCATATAAGTATAGTCTGAAGCCTCCTCTAACGCAAGAGATAAACACATGGTTGCGTCAAGGATATCCGAGGAGAGACCCCTCCAGAGCTTAACTAAGCATACCAGGGAGATCTTATATTAAGGGCTTCATTAGTACCCATACCTTTGTGAGAGGTAGTGCTTTCAAGGATTCGGTCTTAGATACCCTTCCCATACATTCGGTCTTGACTATCGAGTGTACCCCCCGGTTGTTGAATATGAGTTGGTGACCTTAGTGGCCATTCCCGGGGATATCAAAGATGACTACGAGGGTTTTCCTTGGTACCTGGAATGGATTTCACATCACACTTTCCAGTATTGTTGGAGGGTGCACCACGAAGCATGGGTACTTGCACCAGATAAGGTTGGTTAGTGGAGGTTAGGATAATTGTTTCTCATTCCTTCGTCATTGGTCCACGAGACCTAATCCACTTGATTTGGGATATTTGCAAGGTCTCTTATGTTTGTTGTTTCCATTTAGGATTTTTCTAGTGGTGTGCTTAAACGATCATAGAATTTATTAAGTAGGTGTGTACGTGGTTTCTCGAGAGTTGACAACTCAAAGTGGTTGACCAACTTCCTCGTAGATCAAGAAGAGTTCAAGGACTTCCTCTTGAACAGTAAATTAGAAATAGTTCTCACACACCTCCACTAAGGTGTCGTCTTGATCAATCTAGTGCTTTTGTACTGACTGGTCTAGTTGAGATCACATCTATGGAATCATCATAGATTAACACTTTAGAACCAGAGCTTGTGACCGTTGAAGATCTTAAAGTTGAAGAATACGCTCTGGATTACAACTCTCCATTAATTGGAACTCTCTCATCACCTGTGGTGCAACTTCCAACTCCTATATCATACTTTACTAATAGTATCCCTCTTCATTAGGTCATTATAGATGACACTTCACAAGTGTCTAGCTTGGGAGTCCCTATAACTCCCACTTCAACAATTGTCACCCATGGGATCTTTCCTCCTTGTTTGTCCAACATAATGACTAGTGTGGTTAATTCCACCATAGTTTTTTTGATTAACAACACTTCTCTGTTGGTCGTTGGTTTCGCTCCTTCAATGAGTGTATCCATGTCATTTCCATCGACGATAAACTCTTTTTTGTTCGGTATGCTATCAATGAGAATGATTAATGCATGGATTGTTTCCTAATAAATGTCCCAAGTATCTAACATTGGTGTAGGGAGTTCTTCAATTACCTACCAAGAGATCCATTGGGGTGGAGGTCACATTCCTCCATCATTCCTATTCATTGGGGGAAGGTATTTCCTATCTCCCGGTCCTAACCTCTTCAGGAGATGGAGCGCTTCTACGGGTGTTGTCAGCATGCCATCCATTTCCACTTCATTCACATTATACAATGGATTAAGGAGAAATCCTTTTTCCACATCCATAGTGTCATGGGGGGGAAACCCCTTCCAAGCTCATTGGAATCCCACGCAAGGGTCTTTCCCTTCACAAGAGATGTTTTCAGGGGGAAACCCATTTCTCGATCAGTATAACCCCATGCAAGGGCTAGTCCCTTCATAAGGGGGTTTGACAAGAGGAAACTCTACGTTTCCATCTAGAAATCATATGGATGGAGGTTATCCTCCATTCAACCAGAGACAATAAGGTTTTACCCAAATCTTTGGTCCATCAAAAAAATCTTACTGGAAACCTAGTGCCAGTTACAATCCAGGACCCTCTTTTCAATTTGTTAATCAGTTAATGACGCAACCAAGGCTACCATTTCTAGAAACTCTTCATTTTCCAGACTTGTCTAAGTTGATGACCAATTTGTCATCACTTGAGCTAGCCTATTGTCCCAACCAAAATTTCCTCATAAATCTCAAATTTTGAGGGGAGGAGCGATGAATATTCGTAGGACCACATTATGATGTTTCATTTATGGTGCTTGTTAAATTCTTTAAACGATGAATTGATCTAGTTATGTTTATTCCAACGTACCCTCACATGGGTCACTATGAAATGGTATATTGAACTGGATAGGTCAAAGTATGTGATGTTTGGTGACCTTGCCATGGTTTTTCTCAACCACTTCTAACTCCTTGTCCGGTATGACGTCGAAACATATCTTTTGGAAAACTTTGAACAAAATAATGCTACTCACATTTTCGATCATATTCGGGAATGGAGGAGACAAAAGATTTTGATTAAATCCACAATACCACTCAAGTTTCTCTTAGAGTGGTTCTTGAAGTTGGTACTCCCCTACATTTCTAAGGATGTATCCACTTCATGGGTCTTTTCAAAAGTGAAGGAAATATTTAGTCACAACAATTGGAATTCATTTACTCTCAATCTGAAATTCTCTACAAGATTATTCCTAATGCACCTCAATCAACCCTTGACTTAGAGAAACCAAAGTCGAGACCACATGTCGATGGCATTGTTTGTTCCGCTCTAACCAAATGCATAATTTTTCAATTCAAAAAAATGTGGTTGGTTCAGCCTCTAGATCTACCACCCCCACAACCTAGTCCTCAGATGTACATATTGTGCAATCAAAGACTCAGAAGGGTCTTCAACAACCCAGAGAGAAAAATACATGCAAAGGAAAGAAGGGTAGTGTGGGTAGTGACAAAATATCTAATAAGAATGATAAGGGGGAAAAGGGTGAAAAGAAAAAGGTGAAGTTCACATGCAATATTTGTGGGGATGACCACCTCACTCATCAATTCTTGAAGATGGAAGAGGCCCAACGTTTGATAAAGTTGAAACAACAACAACAACAACCTGTTATATTACAAAATCCATTCCCGCAAGGGAAAAACATGCAGGTTGGCTCTTCCACTTCTAACACGCGAGGGGACACTCCAAGTGCAACTTTTCCTGATGAATTGTTCAACTTCGTTAACATGGTCAACCACACAAATGAAGAGGAGGTATATTTTATGACCAGGGCTCACGATTATAGTAATCCAGAGTCATCAATGAAAGGAAAAGAGACTTTCGATGCTCAACGACCTCTTCATATAGAGAAACCTGAGAAGGAAACGATGATGCGCATACCGAAAGATGTGTACAAAAGAGAATCACACAACCCTAATTCTAGAGTCACACCCAACTACTCTATCATTGAGGACTTAGCTCAAATGACGTATGTGATGTCTTCTCTTGAGGTGATATAAAATTTCCCTATGCAACACATTGCATTACTTTCCGTGATCGGAGCGGTGGATCCTTCCAGCCTACTCATTATGAAGTTTGAGGTTTTTGATGTCAAACCGCACCTTCCTTACCATGTATCCTTCTAGATCAATGTGATTTATGAGAATCATGTGATCAAGAGGACTACGGTCGATGAGGGGGCTTTGACCTGTGTCATGTACATGACATGTTGGAAATCCATTAACTCTCCAGAACTATCACCTTCTCCTACATTGTTAACCACGTTTGATGAATGTTCATTTAGACTACACAGACTCATTTCCTCTTTTCCAATTTAGTTAAGTGTAAAGACCATTTCCGTAGAAGTAGAAGTCATCAACGAACCGGTCGAATATAACTTGTTATTGGGAAGGAAGTGGACTTATGCAATGACAACTGTCGTCTCATCAATATTTCAAATTTTATGCTTTCCCCATGAGGGAAGGATTGTGACTATTTATCAAATGGATTTTAACTGTTCTAGTTCCACGATAAATCAATGATCCACAAATCCGTGGATTGAGAAATCTCAGTTGGAAACTGAGAGCATCAGTGTTATAATGTATCCTTCTCCTATGGGTACCTTGATTTTTCATCACCGATGTCCTACATTCATGCCACCTTGGTCAACTACCAAAAGTCGAGTCCCCCAACTCCTATTACAAGAGTCATTTATTTCAAAGAATTGTATTTATGAGATCCATGGGTGTTTATTGGTTACTACTTCCCTTCTCGGGATATCTGAGTTATTAACCCAGGGTTCATGTCATTCGGGGTTCCAACAAAGCCTCTAAAACTATCGGCCCTCTTGGTAAACCAAAAGGCAACACAACACCCAGAAGGTACTGGGCAGTCTCACCTGAGATAGCTTTAAATGGGTGACTGTAAGACTCAGGTGTTTATAGCCTAGGAAAAAGTAGGGGATAGAGGTTTCTTCATTAAGGCCCTATACCACGAGTCGTTATTGTAATCTACTTATTCCTTGAAATTGCATACGTATATTTCACCGCTTAATTCCAGCAAAGTATAAACAGATTCCTAACAATGTATTAACTCATTCATCAAACTTAATTATTAACTGCTGAAAGAAAGTAGAGACATGCATAAATTCAACACATTACGCAGGTATTACTATGGTTCACCCCCTCCTGGGCCACGTTTACAAAGAATTGGCTCTTGGCTCTTCTATTATGGTAGTTCTACAATTTCAACGTCGTGCGCTTACAATCCTCCACAAAACTGGGTAAGATTGTTGGGAGGTGAACTAGATCGCACCAGGCTCCACAACCTGCGATCTAATCCTCAGATCTACCTTCCCTCGTATCTCCTTTGCTCAACGGCTTACAAAATCGGTTCATATGGCTAAAAACATTACATATCGCCTATGCTCCTACATGGTTACAGTCTCCAAAACTTAACTCCAAAACCTAACCCTCGAATCTCGACTCTCAACAACAATAACAAAACAAAAACCAACAATCAACAACAAATCAACCCTATATGATACTTTCATATCTATATTTATACATTTTGGGCTCTTCATCCATTTACAAAATATTACCAAAATCCTAACCCTTCTTACGTTAGGTCTTTCTCCCATGCGCATGTTGTTCTTCCTCCAGTTGTCGCTTTCCTTTGTGCACGCTTTCTTTCATGTGCGCATGTTGTTCCTTTGCCAGTTGTTACTTCAGTTTTCTACACGCTTTCTTTCCCTTCATCATTCTTCTTTCCACTTCGACCTGGTGCCAATAGGCCCCCAACATTGACATGTGACTCGTCTCGAGTCACCTAATTGATCTATGCTTCCTCGATCTCCTTGGTGATCGTCTGGAACTTTTCCTGCAACTCTGTTGCTTTTGTTAGTGCATGCACGGTTCTCTCCTTGATGGTGTCGACTGTCTGAGCTGCCACTTCCTCACTCATCAGTCCTGCACATTCTAGCTGAGTCTGTGTTGTCTGTGTTCTGGCTTCTTCTACCTGTGCAAGTACTTCTGCTACCCGTTCCTGCAACGGTTCTAATTGAGCCTGACGCTCTTCTTTCTGTGTTTGCACAATGATAAGTTCTGCCTACATCTTCTTCAACTCATGCGTTCCCTTGACCCATTCTAGAATTGGTATGGTCTTATGTCATTGCTTGAGTTCTTGGATCGTTGCATTGATCCTCTCCTCCTCCTTATCCCAGTGTTGGACCTGTGGATCCTCTTCCAGCCTTGTCCAAAGTTGTGCTACTTTATCCAGCAAGTTGGCTTCCATGCTATCCTATTTTTCTAGCTCCTGCAGTTGCATTGTTTCTTCCTACTTCCTTTTCTCCTTCACTGCTGGTGGAGTTGTCAGTCTAATCTGTCCGCGGAGAGTCTCGATCTCCTTCTGATACTAATCAATTGCCTGCGCAATCTGGTCAATCTTTCCTATGGCTGGGAGCTCATTTCCTTGCGCAATGGTGGGAAGTTTCCCAAAAATTTCTTCCACTCTGTGTTTCATCTCATTTCTGCGTTCCTTCTCCTCCTCAGTTTTCGATTTAGCCTGCGCACAAACTGTTTCCATCACTTCCCACTTCTTTGTTTCTTTTTGTAGCTCAACTAAGTTTTTATGTGCTTGTGACTGCATCTCATATTCGATGTTAACCTATAGTTTGTATAATGCTCTTGATGGAATCTGTGTCAAGACCAATTGGATATGATCCAAATCCTCCAGTGGTGTCTGTCCCACAATTTCATCCATTCACAACATGCTAGGATTTATGTAGACCGTGGAATGTGTGTATGGGATCGAAAGAACTAGCTCACATTCTTCTACCTCCACCCTTTCTGTGGTCTGTGTGATCGATGGCTCTATGACTCTAATACTACTCGTGATCCAGGCTTCCTCGAGTTTCTTAAGGAGTTGTCCCATTTATGTCAGCTCCTTCTGCAGTTTATCCCTGTGGTGCGCTGCATGATCGAAATCCTCTGCAAGGCAATCTTGGACCATTCTGGAAATCATCTCACCATCATCCTCCGTGATTGTATAGTCCGGTGGTGGTCATTGTGCCTTCATTTTATTACGCTCTCCTACTTCCTATACTGTTGGTCTCTTAGTTCCCCCCAGTTCCTGTGTGATGGGGTTCGATGTGGTTTCCTATGCTCCCTTAACCGGTTTCCACTGTCCATTGGTTGGTTGAGTGGTTTCTTTCCTCCCCTTCTGGGTCCCCATATGTTCTGAGTCATCCTCTGCCAGATTCGACTTGGTTTGGTCTGTTCTTCATTTCCTGGGTACTGGGATTTTTGGAGGCTGTGTTTTCGCCTGCGTAGCCCCTCCTTTTGTTGTTTGTCCTGGTACTTCTCTGGGTATAGTTGGACTCCTCCATTCATCAAGCCATTCGTTGATGATCATGTCGATATCACCCTCGATGACGCAGTAGTGCATCTGTAGCCATTGTTTATCCGGGTCCTGCCTTGGTTGTATCCACATGGCTTGTCACCTAACCCAGAAATTGGCAATGCCTCTGTATCGTGCGATAGCCTCTAGTGTTATTCTCCATGCTCGGCTTATGAATTCCTATATCTCCCATAGGTAAGCTTCAAATATGATTCCATTCTCCTTCTTATGCTTGGCTAGTGGTGTGGATCTCAAGACGCGATATCTTGCTCCTCCTTGATGTGGTGTGGTACAAAAGACAATGTGTTCTGGTTCTTGCCATCCCATGAAACCTATAAGAGTGATTAGCCATGAGTAATGGAATTCCATACCTACGTCCTGCGCGTCTTTGCAGTCTACTTGGAACAAGTTTGATAGGTATGGTGCCCAGTTCATGGAGGTGCCTTCTGTGCACTGAGTTGCAACAACAATGACTCCTGCCGGTACTTCATCTTTATGACATTTTCTTAGTAGTTTGCAAGATAATATTTTTGCGCACAATTGCGTCACGACATTGTTGATTCATTTGATTATAATGCCTCTTTTTCCCCTATCGGTGCTATATTTCTTCTTCATCTCTTCTGCCAATGTTTTTTCCTTGGACTTATCATCCAGAATTAGTGTGGGATCCATACCCTAGGTGGGAAGTCCTGTTATCTGTGCGATAAGTTTGAAATTTATGGGGACGGGTTTGTCCAGCCATACATCCCCTCCATGTGTAACTGCTAACAGTTGCTTGACACATGCCAACACATATTGGCCTCTGTCAAAGTGTGGTATCTTCAGCAATCCTAGAATTCTTGTTATGTCCAGTCTAGTTGCCCACTGGTGTGGCTGAGTGATGGTTTCTCCGATTTGGTTCATGACTATTTTATGCATAAATACCTATGGTGCAAGCTCTGTATATATGGTTTCATCTTCTACATCATGGTCGTAATACTTGAGCTTCCCAATGTGACCCAATAGTTGTGGTTCCACTTGTACTCCCTCTAGTATGTGAGGTAGCACAATCTCTGGAGCTGGTTTCTTTCGAGGTGATATCGGTATATGAACTCGGTCCTCCCGTTGTGTTGGCTGGCTTGAAGTTCCAGCAACTCCTGGTTGGTTCCCTGTCATCCACTATGGCCAAGCCTAGGTAGTTCCAGTGGTCTCTTCGGTTGGGTGACCTAAGTCGGGTGCTTGTGTCTCGTCTAGTTGCTCCTCTACTCCCAAATGATGTGTCATTTTGTTCACTTCCACGACTGCTTCAGTATGTTCCGTGGTATTTCCGAGTGGGTTTCTTCTTCTTTGTTCTGAGGATCTTGCACCGCTGCTATTGTGTCCTATTTTAGGATATTTTTTTTTATTTTTATTTTTTTATTTTTTTTTACTGCGCAGTGAGTGGTCAACTGTCCTTGTACAGCTTCAGTTGGCTCCCATTTATCATTCCTTTGAGTTATGCGCCTGCTAGATCTATTAAATATACAACTCCTCCGTCCGTGACATATTTTACCTCATATGGTCCTAGCTAATGCATTCTCATCTTTCCTGGGTGATGCAACGATTTACTGTCATAGAGAAATGCTAGATCTCCTTCCTTGAACGTTTTCCTCTTAATGTGGTGGTCATGCCAAGCTTTTTCTCTTTCTTTCTGTACTTGTTGATGGAATCCTACCAAGATTCAGTCTTCCTCAATTGACAGTAACTGATTCAGTCTTTCTTGTGTTGCGCCTTATTCTGTCATGTGTGTGATAGCTGCTACACGTAGACTGGGTATTAAAAATTCTAACGACACTACAACTTCTTGACCATAGACTAGTTTGAATGGTGTGTGGTATGTCAACTTTTTGCATGTAGTTTTGTACTCCCATAATACTGTTGGTACCTTGAGGTCCCAATCGTCCATGTTGGCATTACATATCTTTGTTAAGGCGTTCTCTAGAATTTTGTTGAAGGCTTCTACCATGCCATTTTCCTGTGGATGATACAGTGTGCTTTTTTGGTGATGAACTTCAAACTCTTTGAGCATTGCTTGGATGGTGTTGTTTATGAAGTGCGTTCCTTGGTCGCTCATCAAAATTCTTGGGCACCCAAATCTAGTAATTACCTGTTCAAACAGAAAATGTGCAGTTGTCTCTGCATTGCAATCTTTTACTGATGCAGCTTTTGCCCCATCTTGTTAAGTATTATGTCACGGTGATAATATATCTCTCCCTTGTTCTCTTGGTTGGTGGGTGAATTGGTCCCACAAAGTCTATTACCCATTTGTCGAATGCCTGAAGTGTCACTTGCGGTCCTAGTGGCATCTTGTCCCTTCTGTTGGGTTTGCCTACCCTTTGATAGACATCACATTGCTCACAGTACTCTTTCAAGTATATGCGGATCGTTGGCCACCATAATTCTACATGTATTACATTCTACGCGGTAGCTTTTCCTACATAATTCTCTCGTACTATTACCTCATGGGCTTCTGCTAAAATTCTTGGTCGTTCCTAGTCTAGTACGTATCTTCGTAAGATGTTATCTGCACCCATCTTGTATAGATGTACTGTTATCAATTGATAGTTGGTTGCACATACTACCAGGTTCTTCTTCTGTGTAGTGGTATATTCTTGTGACACAGTACCTGTGCTCAAGTAATGGATGATCTCTGTGAAGTAGTCTTCAACAATTTGTACTGAGAACAGTTGTGCGTCTGGAAATTTGTCTTCTAAATTAGTTGGTTCCTCTCCATTTGTGACCCTCGATAGGTGGTCAGGCCCTGCATTCAGTTTTCCTGGTTTAACTATTGCCTCAAAGTCAAATTCTTGAAATAGCAATAACCATCCACAGATTCTCCCCCCCAACACTGGTTTGTTGACTAGGTATTTAAGGGCTGAGTGATCTGTAAACATCTTAAAGTGTTTTACCAATAGGTAATGTCTATATTTTTGTAGTGCATAAACCATAGCTAGGCCTTCGCTTCCTGTTGTGTTATAATTTTGTTCTAAGTCTAATAGTTTTCTGCTTGCGAATGCTATCGGGTGATCCAAGTCTCCTACTCCTGGTTGTGCTAAGATATCTCCAAGTGATATTGTTGATGCATCAACATGAACATGGAATGTCTTTTCCCAATCTCGAAATACTAATATAGGTGCAGTAACCATTTTTTCCTTCAAGGTATCCAAACCATGTTGACATTCGTCATTCCATTAGTACTTTGTATCTTTTCTTAACAATTTTTCCATTGGTGTTGTGATCTACGCATAGCCTTTGATAAATTTCTTGTAGTATCTTGTGTGTCCTAACATTGCTCTGAGTTGGCAGAATGTTTTTGGTGCTGGTAGGTTAACAATGACTGCGATTTTGGTCGGATCTACTAGCAAACCCTGTTTGCATACTATGTGTCCCAATAGTATCTCGAATGGTGTTCCAAATATGCATTTATTGATATTTAATGATATTTGGCACTGTCTGCATCATTCTAACATCAACCGTAAAACTTCCACATGGTTTTTCAACAGGCTATAAACCGTCCAATCATCTAGGTATACCTCGAGAAATTGGTGGATGAATTCCTTAAATGTTGCAATGATCACTCTGGAGAATATCGCAGGTGAATTCTTCAGTCCAAACGACATGACTGTATACTAATAAGATCCCCATTTTGTCGCGAACGTGGTCTTGTGTCTATCCTCCTATGCTATCTTAATCTGATGATATCCTGAGAATCCATCGGTGAATGAGTAGGCTTCGTGGCCTCCTACGTTCTCGAGTACTTCATCTGTGAATGGTGTGGGGAATGGGTCGTGCAGGCATGCATTGTTCAACTTCCTCAATTCGACGCATATCCAGATCCCTCTTCCCTATTTCTTTTTCTGTACTACCATCGGGATTATCCATTCTGATTCTTCGACTAGTTTGATGATGTCAGCCTCAAGCATCCTATCGATATCATCTTTAACTTTCTATTTATAGATGGGGTTCAGTCTATATGGTATTTGTTTAATGGGTCTCGCATCAGATCTGAGTGGTATCTTCATTTCTCCCAATTCTCTGG
>SNQJ01S0089730.1:45908-57087 GCA_010110895.2 Picea sitchensis
AAAAAAAAATTATGTATAGGTGAGAGAAAGATTGATCAAGAGAAAAAACTTTTAAGATGTTGTCCATTGACTAGAAACACCTGAGTTGTCCCTTTCATGTCTCTAAGCAAATAAGAATTGTATCCCAAGACCTTTTCAATCACATAGGGGTCGATCCACAATGCTTTAAATTTCATATGCAAAGAAGATTTCCCCTTGTCTTTGTTCCATAATAATACCAGTTGTCCCTTTTGAAAATCTTTGGCGGAAGCACTTTGATCAAAATATCTCTTTATAGAGTACTTCCTTTGATTTATTTTACTCAATGTCTCATTTCTTTGTTCCTCCATGCATCAACTGATTATAACTTCTTTATAGAGGAGATATTTGCTTTGTGTCTTCAGAATATACATCATATGATAAGGCATTTAGTTGCAGATGAATTGGAATTTTTTCTTCTTTTCCATATACCAGTGTGTATGGCGACATCCCCTTGCTACCTTTAGGTGAATTATATTGGCCCATAATGAATCTATTAACTTTGTATGGCAATTTATTTGATTCATATCAATTGCTTTCTTAAGGATTTGGGTCAATGTTTTGTTTGTAGATTCAGTTAAACCATTTCCCTAGGGATAATAGTTTGAAGATTGTCCCATTATAATAAAAAAAAATCCCCACAAAATTTGATAAACTTTGACCCAATAAATATTGATCCATTGTTTTTAATAAACTTCTCTCGAACTCCAAATCTTGATAAAATATTCTCTTTGAGGAAATTTATGAGATCTTCATAATCAACCTTCTTGAGAACTACAACTTCTTGCCACTTTGTAAAATAGTCAGTTGCAGTAAGAATATAACAATGGCCTTTATTGGACTTAAGATTAATTGGGCCAATGACATCAAGTCCCCATTATACAAAAGGTTCTTCAATTGTTATGGACTGCAACGATATTGTTGCTCTTTTCATTTTTCCAGAAAATCTTTAGCAAGAAATACACTTTCAAATCATTGCATATGAATCCTTATAAATGGTTGGCCAATAATAACCCACTCTCATAATTCTATGTGTTGTAGTTGTAGGTGCAAAATTTCCTCCACAAATGGCTTCATGAAATTCAACAACACCTTTTGGGCTTTCATTGAATCAATGCATCTTAGCAGTGTTCAATCAAAATTTCTTAGAAAAAGTATTTCAACAACTAGTACATAATGGTTTGCCTTCACCTTTAATGTCCTTTCTTTTGAAGACATATCATTTCGGAATTGGCCAGATTTTAGATAGATGGTGATATCCTTATAAAATTATGGTTTGGATGATGAATTTCCTATTGAAATTGATATAACCCCATTTAGTGCATCAGTCCCTGTCATAATTTTGCACAACCCTTGTCCTTTTACTACTTTCAATGGCTTGATCTCAATGTCATATTATTGAATTTTCGCAAGCCAGTTTGCCCATTTCCCTTCTCTCAATTGTTGATTAAGGATCATTTTAACTGGAGAAGTTGGAACATATGCTATAACATGAGATGACACGACGTAATTTCTGAAGTGTTCCACTGCTTTAACCAAACAAAGAGAATGTTTCTCTATTTATGACTATATCAACTCATAATCATGTAAATTTTTACTCATAAAACTTATTGGAAGTTCTTCTCCTTTAATATTTCTTTGTGTCGAGATTGAAGCAATGGTCTCTTCTGAAGCAAAAGAATATATGATAAAATGTTGATCAAAGTTTGGAATAATAAGTACAAGAGCTAAAGTAATTGCATGCTTGATCTTATTGAACGTTCTTTGAATTTCTTGTGCCCATTCAAATTTTCAATCCTTTTTCAACAAGACATCTATTGGTTTCACAATTGTGGCATAATCTGGGACAAACCTCCATACAAATTTTATCTTTCCAAAAAATGATTGTACTCCTTTTCTCGAATTCAGAGGGCTCAATTCATTGATAGCTTAACTCTTTATGTATCAATATAAATTCCTTCTTTACTGACTATATGTCCCAAGATTTTTCCCTCTTAAACTGTAAACAAACATTTCTTGGGATTCATAAATATTCCATATAATCTACATCGCTCAAATACTTTCCTTAAATGCTCAATGTTCTTTTCTCTTACTTTGGAGTGAATAGTAATATCATCTTGATAGTCGGCCATAAATTGTCCAATTAAATATTTGAAGACATGATCCATTTCCCTCTAAAAAGTCTCTCCATATTTTTTCAAGCCAAAGGGCATGCATACATATGCATATGTCTCTCGTGGTCTAATGAAAGTAGTTTTAAGCCTGCCTTCTTCTGCAACTAGAACTTGGTTATCCTAAAAAAACCATCTAACATAGACATCGAAGTTGAACCAGTCACTTGTTGCAGGAGTATTTCCATATTAGGGAGGGGGTAATTATATTTGATACTTGCCTTGTTCAGATCTCTAAAATCAACGCAAAAACGAATCTCCCCACTTTTATTACTTACTATAACATGGTTTGAAATCCATTCTGAGTGTTTAATCGGAAAAATCATCCTGGCTTTCTTCAACTTTTCCAATTCAATTTTTAATAGGGGTTTTAATTTAGGATTGAAAATCCTCAATTTTTGCCTAACTAGCTTTGTTCCTTCTTTTAGTGGTATTATATCTTGAAATATGGATTTATCATACTCCTTCAAGTCATCATATGTCCATGCAAAAACATCATAGTATTCTTTGAAAAAAGTGGTGTATTGATCAACTTCTTTCTCAGTGTAATCGGTACCAAGATTTACATACTTCGGAGAATCTTGAGTGCCAATATTTAATTTATGAGTTTCATGAACTTTTCTAACAGACACTTCTTCTTTCAAGTTAGGAACTTTAGTTTGGTCATCTCTCATGAAAAGAGATTCAAAATTGATGCAATCCTCTGAAAGAGATATATGACTTTGATCTTCATGGTTCTCTACAACATCACTTGTATTAGCCAGAAATTCATCCAACTGCTCATCATTCTCAAAAAATTGGAGATAATCTTGATTATCAGGAACTGAAGGCCTGAAAATCCTTTTGTCCTGAAAAGTATTTTGATTTTGTGAATCATCGGGATTGAATAAAGATGCAACAATTGTCAGTGAGTCTACCTTCTGATTCTTATCTCTTGGGATGAAGGAGATGTTAGATGAATCGAAATAATTCATAAGTTCGTTTACTCTTTTTGCATAAAATTTTAGTTTCTCTTTTTTGATCTTGTACTTCTTCCAATTATAACCAATTATGAATCACAAGTTATTATCAAGTGTTCAATTTTCATATGTAGTGCAAGATTCATTCCTTGTATCAATGTTTCATATTCAACTTCATTATTTGTACAAGGAAATTCAAATCTGATGGTGTGTGGATATATAATTGAATTGGGGATCTTGAAAACAATCCCTACTCCACTTCCATATTTGGAGCAAGCACCATCAAAAGACATCTTCCAAAATCCTTCAAAATAATTTTCTCCTTTTTGTTTTGAAATATTGGGCCACTCTGGGTCAAGCACAACATAGTTTCCAATCCCAGCATAAATGTAGTCCTACATTAATTCATTATCTTTTTCCCTTAAATAAACTGGATTTATGGCTTCTTGAGGGACTTTTACCATTGTTCCATCTTTGTTTGGTAACATCATATAGCTTCCATCATTCATGATGTAACCTCCAATTAGTGAGCACCAATATCTTCCCATAACTACTCCATATGTTGGAGGAAAATCCACCATGATGATAATGAAAACAATTGTTATATGGGGCATTGCAGTTATCCAAGCATGAAAATATTTTATTTCCCCATATGTTGGGACCTTTCTTGAATCTGTCACATAGATACTTTCTCCAATTTCATAATACTTTGTACATCCCATTCCCAAAGTTTCCATTACTGACAAGGGAATACTATTGTTGTTTGTTCCACTCTCAACCAAACAATTGTGTAATACTACATTGTTATTTTCTATTGTGATGTCGAACAACAAGACCTTACCCCTTGGTTCAACTACTGAAATATTTTGTTGAAGCTTGGAATTTATTACAGCAGCTTCAATCCTCATACTTGGTTTATCCAGAATCTTGAGAATATTCTCTTTGTTGTGGGATTTTTACAAATTCCATGAAAGGGAGAGTAATCCTCAATTTGGTCAAATCATTGATTACATTATAAGTCATTTGTGGGGGATTCTTCATTTGATTGGAAACTGCTTGTTGTTTTGATGTTTCTAAAACATTTGTTTTGTTTTTCTCTTTTTATTTTTCAACGTTTTCTTTTGCTTTGAATTTATTGACTTGTGCCCTYGTTTGCACAACATTTTCTTGTGAGATATCTGACTCTTCGTGTTACTAAAAAATATACAAGGATGACTCACCTTCATCCGTTTGTACAGATTCAAGACTTTCGTCTTGAATGATTTTGGGCTCTTGGTCAAAATTATTCAAATTTTGTTCATCAAATATCTCTTCCAATATGACAACATTAGGGTTTTACAGTCTAGGTGCTCTTTTCCTATACTCTTCAATTATATCATCATTTTTTATCCTCTATTCCTGGACAGGATTTCTTCTCTATTCATGAGTAGGAACTCTAGGATTTTGATTCCTAGGAGCAAAATTTTCTCCTCTTCTCAATCTTGTTAGCTCATTTTGCATTTTTCGAATCATTTGATTCCTATGGCATATTTCTAATCTTTGTTTTGTCTCTTGAGTTTTTGTTGGATCGCTTTTTACATTGGGGATTACTCCTTGAAAAACTCCTCCACCAACTCCTTTATTTTCAACATTCCTTGTTCCCCGATTTTCAACATTCATCGAGGTTGATGCCCATTGATTTGATATAGAAAGAGAATCCATTTGTCTTTGGAATTTCCCGAGGATGATCTCAAGATCAACATCTATTTCTAGCATGATTTCTTCCACCTATGTTGCTTTATGTGTAGCTCCATATAATTATTCAATTTGTGAATACTTGATAGCAAATTTTACATTTGAAGGCATTGAATTTTTATAACATCCAGGTATGACTGGAGTGTTGGTTTTTGTTCTTAGAGAATCTGATTTAATGTCTTGAAAAATCTTAAGTTAAAATATCTCATCCTTTCACCCTTCTTCAAACGAATTTGGGTGAATTGTGTGAGAAAAGTATGATATGCTACTTGGGAAGCATACATAATCAAAAACATGGTTTCTAAATTGTCGAATGATGAAATTGATCATGCAGGAAGAGACATATACCATTCATAGGTCAAGCATGTCAATGTTTGAAGAAAGATTCTCAACATTACATTGGCATATTCTACTGAATGAATCTCACACACATTCAAAAACAAATCCATATGTATTTTTGGATATATATCTCCATCTCTTGAAAATGTTGGCAACACTCCTTGTGGAAGAGTTGGCAATTGATGTTGTTCTCCTTCAAGATTAAGTGGGTTATTTCTAACCCTTCTTCATGGAATTCTTTGTCTTTCGTTTCTCTCTTATTGATTCTCTGGATTCTCTTGTCTGTCACCCATTATCGGGATTCTTATTTTCTCAATGGTGGAACTTTTACAACTTATTGAATTTGAAGTTGTTTGCTTTTACTTCTTGTTATTTGGCCCTTATATGATTCCATCTTTCAACTTCTATCTTGTCTTCTTTTCCTTCTTGCAATTTCTCTTTCTTCTTCGTGGGAAAGGGTTTCCCACAACCTTTCAAGCTCTTCACGAGTTATGGTTGTTGTCAATGTCACATCGTACAATTAATGAAGAATACTCATTTGATTTCCAAGACCAACTTGTAACTAGGGTTGATTTGACTAAAGTTGGATCATTAGAATTCTGGTCTGCGAAACCAACCTTTTGTTCTCCCTAGTATGGTTGCCAAAAAATTTAATGTTTAGATATGTTAAGGTCCAAACAGAAACCTCATGAAGATAGAAATATCCCCCTGCATTTTTATAGAGGTGGTACTCCTCTGTAATTTCTTAAAGATGAATCTTGAATATCTTGGAACTAGTCTTAAAATGAGAGAATGATGAATAACAAGCTCCAAATATTTATCACTCAATAAAAATGTAAAATTATTGTTGATTGAAAATAATATACATACACAAAATAATTCCTAAGAAGAGGACCAAGAATCTTCACTCATAAAAATATTTGCAGAAATATTATACATAAATAAATAACAATTACAAAAAAAAAAAAACTCTCACATCCATCATAGTATTCAATATTTTTTATCACATTCAAGGAAAGGAAGACAATAGGCCCACATATGAGAGAACTTTAAAATAGTTTTTGCACTTAAAACAAGATAGAATATGATAATAAAACTTTAAATATCTTATGCTCAAGACTCCGAGTTAAAAGATATCATTAAAGTTTATCCCCAAAATAGTTCTCTAGGATTTTTCGAAAAAAAAAATATAGTCTTTGATTGTCTTAAAAATAAAATGTGTTCGTCGAAAGTTGGACTGGGATTGGGCTCCCGTGGACCATAAAATAAAGTGTCAATTCTCACTACACTCTTATGTCACTAATTTTCAAATCTAAAAATTGATTCCCAGTGATCCAACAGTAAAACCCTAGTTGTTATCACTAAACAATTTTACACTTAAAATTATTTACTGAAATTGCATGCAGCGGAAACACAAAAGATCATAGATGAATCATCAACACATATGATACACAATATTTCTATTCTTGTAATATTATCAAATTCAAAAATCCTAAGGGAAAAACCATCCCTCCCAACCAATACAATATCACCAAATCTGAGGACAACCTTGTCCTCTCATCCAATACAAATATCACCAAAATCTGAGGATAACCTTGTCCTCCAATAACCTTACAAATCATAAAACCAAACNATCCTAAGGGAAAAACCATCCCTCCCAACCAATACAATATCACCAAATCTGAGGACAACCTTGTCCTCTCATCCAATACAAATATCACCAAAATCTGAGGATAACCTTGTCCTCCAATAACCTTACAAATCATAAAACCAAACATCAACAAACATCCCTAAAAATATCTTATGCCCACAAATCTGTTGTTGACCACCTGTATGACCTATTGACGTCACATGTCATCCTATACGGTCCTGCAACTGCCTAGAAAAACTATATACGGGTGTACATGATTGTTCCTACTACAACCCATGTACGTACATGATTGTTCCCACTGCAACATATGTATGTATGCGACTGTTCCCACTAAAACCCATGTACACGCATGAAAACATGTACGGACACTTCGTACGATTCACTCCACTTGTACACTTTCTTCCTTCTGAGGCTGCCTCTCTCTCCCACACGTGTGGTGTGTTTTTCCCCGCCAAGAACAAAAAATAGAGATTCCTCAACCCTAGATCATATTTTCCACCATGCAGAATTTCCTTTTTCTAAAATCACCAAACCTCCTAGCATAAGTGCATACTCACTTATGCTAGTTCCATCATGTCTCCACACATGATCTACACAATATGAAATTTCACAATGACCTCTCTCCTTTATATACAAGTATTAGGGATCAACCTAGAAGCCCCTCCACAAGTCAACATCAAATTAGGCTTCCTATGTGGGTGTGTAGCCCGAACACAAACCCACAAAGCCCACTTCCAAACCCATGAAGCCCCAACTTCATTCCAAGCGGGATTTTACCAAAGAGAAAGTTTGATGTGGTGTCCATGACAATTCCCACATGCCCAACACCTAGGGCCATGTGACAATACCTGCCCAAAGCTACAAAATATCAACACTCCCTCTTAGTGAGGGAAGTATTCTCACCACACTCCTCCTGATGCTACAAAATCATCAATACTCCCTCTTATCGAGGGAGATATTCCATCCTCCATCATCACCTGGAAGTAGCTTTATCTCCCATCCTAGGAGTACCTGTGTCTCCGACATTAGATCTGTTACCACAGCTGCTCTCCAATCCACCTGATTAGTTGTCCCCTATGTCATTGTAGTGAAACCTGCTAAAACAAATGGATCATCCATGGAGGGCCCATAGCTCCAAGAAGCCTCTTGCCTCTGAACCTCATGTATGGTCTCCTCAACTTATGAAACATGTTTGTTAGTTCTTGCAAGATGCCTCTCTCTCATTTGGACCTAAAGGTTGGCTCCCACTAAGAGACTGAAGTCTGACTCCTTCTAAGTCTCTTGAATCCCTCTGAATACACTGACTCCCTCTGAATTCGGACTCCATATGAGTCTATACCACGGGTGGAGCTACCTACTCCCTCTGAATATGTGCTATTGGTGGATCTATCTACCTCACTATTGGTGGAACTACTTGCCTCACCACTGGTGGAGTCACCTACTCCTCCTCATATGTCATACATATCCTCCATGGACACCAATTGAGTCCATATCTTATCAAACCCTGGTAATGTCTCTCATGCATAGATCCCCTGCACAAAAGGTTCCCAAGACCTGGGAATGCCTACCAACTTAGCATCCAATAACATTTGTTCATCCGAGAAAAACACTTCATAGCCTTCATCCTCAATCCTTGAGGATGAGAACACACTCCTGGCACCCATAGCACATTTTTCACTCGCAACACATCCCCTGACTCCATCTGGAACACCACTGCTCCATATCCATGTAATACATGCCTAGTCCTTATACGAAGCTCCTCATACATACCTGAGTCAGAAATTGTGAAGCTCACAAACAAATCGTGTGCCCTTGTCATATGTCAGTGGCTCCCACTGGATAAGAACCATGCAATCATCCAAGGCAAGAATCCCACTTACCCAAGTCATGACAATCCGATGAATTTCTACCCAAGTCCATCATCCCAGTCACCAAAAACTATATGTGTCTATACACGCTACAATTGATCATGTGTCCTCATGAAAGAGTCCCAAGATGGACACTCGGTCTAGTCCACTTTGGACCATGGCAACTCATATTTACAAGTGTCCTCATCCTCCTGGGTTAAATACCTCATACATTATTGCACCTCGACAATGTGCAACTCTCTGGCCTGATGAAGACTTTATCTCATCAACCTGCCATCCACAAGAAGTTATCTCATCTGTGTCAAAGCAGTCGAGCTGCACCCATCGCAACTCACTATGACAAGACACTAGAAATCCATTCTCGGAGTTGGAAATATGCCACACAACACATTATTGTGATCTGGGCTCTCCACCAATCCACCAGAACTCCCAACCTACCACACCATCGAGCTGCAATACTCCACAACTTCTCGTCTAAACAATCTGCTCCATGTCTCAAACCAGAGACCATCTAACCTATTTCCACCTACAACCGTCATTGTAGATCCCTCTTAGAGCTATCACTTGCTACCTACCCAGAACAAGAACAAGAAATATGCAAGCACCTATAGCAGCCATGTGTCTCAAATATGATCCCCTTCTCCTCAAATCCCAAGCTCTGATACCATGTCAATTTTCACATACACTCTTATGTGACTAATTTTCATATCTAAAAATTGTTTCCTAGTGATCTAACAGTAAAAACCTAGTTGTTATCACTGAACAATTTTACACTGAAAATTATTGAATGAAATTATATGCAGCGGAAACACAAAAGATCAAAGGTGAATCATCAACATATATGAGACACAAATTTTAGTTCGGTAACCTTGTTAACTTCGTAAATTATGAGGGAAAACTAACCCTCCCAACCAATACAATATCACCAAATCTGAGGACAACCTTGTCCTCTCATCCAATACAAATATCACCAAAACCTGAGGACAACATTGTACTCCAATAACCATACTAATCAAAAAACCAAACCTCAACAAATATCCCTGGAAATAACTTCTACCCATAAATCTATTGCAGACCACCTGTACAACCTGTTGACATCACCTGTCAACTTGTACGGTCATGCACCTACCCAAAAAAAATATGTATGATGTACAATATCGTTCCTACTACAACCCCCATATGTACACGATTTTTCCCACTGTGACCCACATACATACATGACCGTTCCCACTGAAATTCGTATACATGCAAAAAAAACATGTACGGACACTTCATACGATTCACTTCACTTGTGCACTTTCTTCCTTCTAAGGATACATCTCTCTCCCACACGTGTGTGTGCTTTTCCCTTCCAAGAATAGAAAATAGAGAGTCCTCAACCCTGGGCTAGATTTTCCACCATGCATAATTTCCCTTTGTTGAAATCACCAAACCTCCTAGCACAAGTGCAGACTCACTTATGTTAGCTCCATCATGTCTCCACAAATGATCTACACAATATGAAATGTCACAATGACCTCTCTCCTTTAAATACAAGTCTTAGCGTTCAACCTAGAATCCCCTCCACAAGTCAACGTCAAATTAGGATTTCTATGTGGGTGTGAAGCCCCAACACAAACCCACAAAGCCCACTACCAAAACCATCAAGCCCCAACTTCATTCCAAGGTGGTTTTCACCAAACCGAAAGTGTGATGTAGTGCCCACTATGATTCTCACATGCCCAACACCTAGGGCCATGTGAGAAAACCTTACCGAAGCTACAAAACATCAACACAAAGAACAAAAGAGGGCTAGACCTGAAAAGAAGACAAAAGAAAGTGATCAAAAATCGGTTATATTTTTCTTGGGATAGATAAGACACAACTGGATGACTTATGAATGGAAAGAGAAAAGAATTGAGAAGAATGTGATCTATTTTACTCATTTTGATGGTGTTCACTCTCTATTATTTTCCTACCATTGCTCCTTTTGTATTCTCCTAATTTGCGGTTTTTGGGCCGGTTGTAACTGCCACTTCTTGATTTTCTTCAGTTATATTGATTAAGGCTTTCTTTAACCAATTTTCAACATAATCCCTCATGGGAGTGACAGTTACTTCTTGTCTCACTCTCGTATCAAACAATGAATCTTCAATGTCTTGATAGTCAATTGAAACTTGATGTAATGTGTCTCCTATATCCTCGTTCATGTTCACATAATTGACTAACCAGCTCTCAACCTCAAATTATGAGTATTTTGTTAAGTTATTGAACCTTTATGTCGATGCATATTTTAATGTTTCCAATTTTGCCTCAAATTGTTCCTTAGTCATAAACATTGAATTTAAAATAATTTTTTAGTCATCAACCTCTCTCGTGGTTCCAACTAAGTCCAAAACAATTAATTTTAAATAACATTCACCCCTTTTTACACTTAAAGTATCAAGGTCATCCAATATT
>SNQJ01S0089730.1:57097-68323 GCA_010110895.2 Picea sitchensis
TTGTTAAAATAAAAAACTCCACTCTCACCAAAATGCACGCCATGTTTCATGACCCTCATATTGCACCATACTTATAATATTTTCAAAATTTTCACCGCGGGTATGGACCACTTCCATGTTTCACTTGATTGTCATGACTATGAGTTTGACTGGACGAATTATGACACTTAGTCATTTTCAAGAGATTTTCTTTACTCTCTTATAACTCAACACATAGCCAATTTTTGATTTCACCGCGGATTCACAGGTCATAAATTTTCGAAATCCTCTTCTCTTTATGTCCGACAGATGCAACTCCATACTTAACCATTTCTTGAGTCTTCACCATGGGTTGGTGGACCCACGGATTCATATTGATTCTAATATTTCTTGTCATGTACATCCAATCCTCTGCCATAATACGTGTATTGTCTTGTCACTTTCCCCAAGACTTTTCGAGGCATTTCTCCATTAACTCGAATTTAATTCACATTAATATTTCTTTTGAAAGAAGAGGTTCAAGTTATATTATCAAAAAAGAGTTTACTTTGAAATTAACATATCAAAGTGATTGTACAAGAGTTTTCCAATTTCATCAAACATGACAAGAAGAAGAGAACAATTACGTGGTGATACTCTGAACTTGTTTGGGTGGGAGGACCAGGGATTCCAGTTGTCTAGGTCATACTGGTACTATTTGTTAGCACTGAGAGTCACCCTTTGACTGCAAGAGGATAAGCCCATTACCCATCAAAACAAAGGGTAAAATGGATTAAAATAGTTTGAGTAGGTGGATCAGTAAGATTGTAGAGAGAGGAAAAGATAACATAAGTAATCTCAGACTAGTCCTCAACCATTGGGCTATGGAGTCATAGGTATCATGAATAATGAAAGCATTTAAATTGCCTATCAGAAAAAATAATTTATGTGGCGACGAGGAGAAATAAGACAAAAAATGCCTGAGTCTAGAACCATGAAAGATGGGCAAGATGAAAATAGATCCTCTACTGCGTCAAGAATCCATAGATCAAAGAGATGCTACACCCAAGCAAGAATAAAAACAGAAAGGTCCGATGAACCATGAAATATGGGCATGATGGAAACAAATCCTCCATCACCTCAAGAATCCATAAATCAGAGAGATTACATCTAGACAGGAAGAAAAATAGAAATTATCTGATGAACCATGAAATATGGGAATGATGGCAATAGATCCTCCATCGCCTCAGGAATCCATAAGTCAAAGAGATTACATCCAGACAAGAAGGAAAACATAAACTATCTGATGAGTCATGAAATATGGGCATGATGACAACATATCCTCCATCATCTTAGGAATCCATAAATCAGAGAGATTACATCCAGACAGGAAGAAAAACATAAATTATCTGATGAACCATGAAAGATGGGCATGATGGAAATATATCCTCCATCGCCTTAGGAATCCATAAGTCAAAGAGATTACATCTAGACAAGAAGGAAAACAAAAACTATCTGATGAGCCATGAAATATGGGTATGATGACAACAAATCCTCCATCATCTCAGGAATACATAAATCAGAGAGATTGAATTCAGATAGGAAGGAAAAAATGAAGGGTTTGAGTGATAAATGATGAACATGGGAAATATAACAACAAATCCTCCACCGCCTCAGGAATATATGAATCATAGATATTACAACCAGAAAGGAAGAAATAGAACAACATGTAAACTAAGAAGACGGTATGATAAAAAACAATTCAAAGGAATCTTCAATAACATGATATTTACAATCCAAGACCTCAGGCTTACAAACTGAAATACAGAGCCCTGCTCCTAAAATCTCTCTCGACTCTCCAACCTCTGAAAAAACACCCCTCCCTTTTACAAAATCTAAACTGATCTATTTATATCAGATCAGTCCACCATTGCCAAGAGTGTAATCTGGACATCTCATTTAAAGATTTCGTCTGTGCATCTTTTTGTTAGACTATGCGTGCTTCCTCCTGTCAGACGCAAGCTCAGATCAGTCTGAGCCTGCAAGATGAAACCGTCCCTCTTGGTACCTTGGGATGACAGTTCTGTCTCCTTGACCAGAGCTTTCACGTCTTCTACTTATGGGCTGAGCTGAGGCTCAACTACCAGTCCTTTTTCATTAACTGAATCCTCCTCAGGATCAGAGCGCGACTTAATGCTTAGGGGGCGACCACGTGATTCTCTCGAATTTGTCATTATATAAGCACATGATTGCGGGGCCGTCATAAGAGGTTTGGATGCACACTGCTTTTGAGCCCACAATTCACCACCTTCAACCACATAGCTCTTTCGTTATACCATGATTTCAATTGCGGGACCACTCAAGAATTTAATCATTCGAGCATGTTCCGTCCCCACAATGAAGCGTGGCCGTCGATATGGTCGTGATCTACGATCTCGGAAAGCCTCGCTTTTGTTTCCATGCAATGCTCTTGGATGGACCTTGCTTCCTACTGTGAAGATCAATGACTCACAATTACTTCGAGAGTTTGGGCTTCAGGACTTTTCAATGCATAGCTCATACAATCCTCCAAAGTGTCAAATTCCCGAAGTGTGATATATGGATCCGCGTGTCCTCTTGTTTTGGACGACCGAGATTTACTTTGGGAGTTCAGGCTTCAGGCCTTTTTCTATTGCTTGCTCTCACAATTCTACAAAGTGCTGAATTCCCGGAGTGAGAGATCTGGTGACGTGTGGCCTCTTGTTTTGGATGACCTAGATTTACTTCGGGAGTTCGGGCTTTGAGCCTTTTTCTTCAGCTTGTTCATGCAATCCTCTGAAGTGCTGAATTCTCGAAGTGTGAGATATGGTGATGAGTGGCCTCTTGATTTGGACAACCGAGATTTACTTCGGGAGTTCAGGATTCGGGCCTTCGGGAGTCCTTTATTCACTCAACTTCTGCTTGCTTTCTCCCATAGTACGAGATCGCCTGACATGTGTCCCCTACTGAAAGATCAATGGCCATGAGCGATTGTGGGCTCACAAGAAGCAGATACTTTAATTTCCTTTCCGATCCCCGCAATGTGAAGATGATCATTCATAACGGGATCGATATGCACCATTGATCTGTTGATCTAGCAAGACCAACGATCCTGAGTGATTGCGGGATCACAACTTGTAGAGACTTTAATTTGCATCCTAATCCCCGCAATGACTCCCCACTGTCGATTTCTCTCCGATGAGATTTAACGGTCGTGACTTAAGCTTGCTGATCTGATGGCTGGTCTTTCTCTCGCTCAGATCTTATGGCTGAAAATTGAATCCGTTTTCATGCTAGTATTTAGAACCCGAAAAGGACTGTTTTGAACGTTGTATTATGCTCATAGCTTTTCCTGCGTAAACAACATACTTGACTGGCCTGACTTTATCAACCAGAAGATAAAAATTTATAGGAATGCATGAAAAAAGAGAGAGAGACTCGAAAGAGTTGTAGACCTAGGTCTCAACAATAACTACATATGACCTATGGAAACTTTATGTGATAACATGGGCTCCACAGGGGATGGCATGCTCAATGTGATCTACGAAGAACAAGCAGATTCAGTGTCTTATCCTAGGGCTACAAGGTCGCTTATTCAAATACTAAAAACAAACTAAAAAATAAAAATCTTGCACATGAGCTTATTTATATACAAGACACTACTCTAACTGAATTTTACAATAGGCTAGGTGACAACAAACTTCCACCAGAGCCACTCAAGTAACTTCCTAATGGAAAACTTTCTTACTCTGCCACTGATCAACAAGAGATAATAAAACTGTGACAACAAAATAATTAGATTTTTTAGATTACTCCCCAATGTCGAAGGTATGACAAAGCTTGAGGGCTTAAATACATGGAGAAAATTCAACTCCATGTACTCCCCCACAAGGTCATAAAATAGTTGATAAAGCCCACTATATTGATAACAGAAAGCCTGCTCTACTTTACAACTGCTCACATATGGCTGAATGTTTGTGGCAAGCACAAGTGAGTGAAAGGCTGATGCAGGTTGCTGATCCAATTCTCCTTTGTCTGCTAGCTGATGGCAAGAAATATCCTCATGTATATCAATGGATGGATTATTATCTTTATCATGCTGCTCTTAGTAAAATATTTCACTTTCATTAGAAGGCTGGATGCTAATGTCTTTTTCTTCAAAAAACACATCAACATCTTCATCACTCTCTCCATAATGATCAAATAAAGGAGGAGCCTCGAATGAACTACCAAGAGGTATCTTCTGCCCAACATGAGAAAACTGTTCTTCATTATTAAACACATGTTGCCTAGGAAACAATATCTTATCATCATCATGTGAGTCAAAAATAGGTTGCTCATATCTAGGCTTTTTAGAGACCGGGCTACAAAGAATATCAACTTCCATAACATACTCAATTTCTACACTTTCCTTACTGAGACAAAAAATACAATTTTCATCAGATGCAGATGAAAAGGGAAGAGAAAAAAATGATTCCTCATCCACGTCATCTTCTTTATACTCACAACCTTCATAAGAAACAACTATATCCTGAACACAATCTTTATACTCTTCACAACAACTATGAAAAATTAACTCAGAGGAATAAAACTGTTGATAACGAATATTGAAAGCTGGATGAAACTATTCTGGGGAGGAGATGCTAGCAGGGGGAAAGGATCGATACCACTCACGAGCATCTCCCCTTAATGAGTACATGGACACATTCATTAATACATCCTCATGATGTATTCCCCACTGATGCATGAGGTCATGAAACTCAAGAAGATGCTCTGTAGGGTTGTCATCTCTATGTTCTCTAAATTTGGGCAAAAAATCACCCCACTCATCTATAGTAGGAACAACATTTGGAAAACCAGGTAAAAAAGAGAAATTAAAAGGAGCAAACCTCTGAGCCAAAATGGCTTCCATTTGAAAATATGACTTCTTAAAACTGTGGAGTCTCCACTGGATTCTTTAATAATTTAGTCACCAGGTGAATGATATGCAGTATGAATGTGTCTGGTCTTTGTTCACCATCAAATATTAGATCTGGTCATTGTCCTTCTCCCAGGGAAGATATCTTCACTTCTATCCCCGACAACGGTGCCATGAATGTTAGCAATGAGAGTCAACCTCTGACTGGAAGAGGATAATCCCAGTACCCATCAAAACAAAGGGTAAAATGGATTAAAATGGTTTGATTAGGTGGATCAACAAGACTATAGAGAGATGAAAAGATAACAAAAGTAACTACAAATCAGTCCTCGACCATTGGCATATGGATTCATAAGTATCATGAATAATGAAGGCATTTAAACTGCCTATCAGAAAAAAGGCTTTATGTGGTGATGAGGAGAAAGAAGACAGAAAATGTCTGAGTCCAGAACCATGAAAGATGGGAAAGATGACAACAGATCCTATACCGCCTCAGAAATCCATAGATCAGAGAGATTCTACACCCAGACAAGAAGAAAACCAAAAAGGTATGATGAACCATGAAAGATGGGCATGATGGAAACATATCCTCCATCACCTCAGGAATCCATAAATCAGAGAGATTACATCCAGATAGGAAGAAAAAAATAAATTATCTGATGAACTATGAAATATGGGCATGATGGAAATAGATCCTCCATCGCCTCAGGAATCCATAAGTCAGAGCGATTACATCCCAACAAGAAGGAAAACAAAAATTATCCGATGATCCATGAAAGATGGGCATGATGACAACAAATCCTCCATCATCTCAGGAATCCATAAATCAAAGAGATTACATCCAGATAGGAAGAAAAACAAAAATTATATGATGAACCATGAAAGATGGGCATGATGGCAACAAATCCTCCATCGCCTCAGGAATCCATAAATCAAAGAGATTACATCCAGACAAGAAGGAAAACAAAAACTATCCGATGAGCCATGAAAGATGGGCATGATGACAAGAGATCCTCCATCATCTCAGGAATCCATAAATCAGAGATATTGCATTCAGATAGGAAGGAAAACATAAAGGGCTTGAGTGATAAATGATGAACATGGGCAAGATAACAACAAATCCTCCACTGCCTCAAGAATCCATGAATCATAGATATGACAACCAGACAAGAAGAAAAAGAACAACATGTAAACTAAGAAGATGGTCTGATAAAAAATAATTCAAATGAATCTCCAATAAAATGATATTTACAATCCAATCCCTCAGGATTACAAATTGAAATACAGAGCCCTGCTCTTAAAAACTTTCTCGGCTCTCCAGCCTCTGAAAAAACACCCCTCCCTTTTACAAAATCTAAACTGATCTATTTATATCAGATCAGTCCACCACTACTAAGAGTGTAATCTGGCCATCTCATTTAAAGCTTTCGTCTGTGCATCTTTCTGTCAGACTATGTGTGTTTTCGCATGTTAGATGCATGCTCAGATTAGTATGGGCCTGCAAGACAAAACTGTCCCTCATGGTACCTCGGGTTGACAGTTCTGTCTCCTTAGCCAGAGCTTTCACGCCTTCTACTTAGGGACTGAGTTGAGGCTTTAGCTACCAATCCTTTTTCATTAACTGAATCCTCCTCGGGATCAGAGCACGTCTTAACGCCTACGGGGAGGCCACATGCTTCTCTCAAATTTTTCGTTATATAAGCATGTGATTTCGGGGCCGTCATAAACTATTTGGATGCACACCACTTTTGAGTCCACAATTCACCATCTTCCGCCACGTAGCTCTTTCGTTATACCATGGTTTCAATTGCAGGACTGCTCAAGAATTTTACCATCCGAGCATGTTCTGTCCCCACAATGAAGTGTGGTCGTCGATCTGCGATCTGGGAAATCCCCATTTTTGTTTCCACATGCCACTCTTGGATGGACCCTGCTTATTGCTATGAAGATCAATGACTCACAATTATTTTGGGAGTTTGGGCTTTAGGCCTTTTCAATGCATAGCTCTTACAATCCTCCGAAGTGCCAAATTCCCAAAGTGTGAGATCTGGTGCCGTGTGTCCTATTGTTTTGGACGACTGAGATTTACTTCGAGAGTTCGGGATTCAGGAATTTTTCTCCTGCTTGCTTGCACAATTATCTAAAGTGCCGAATTCCAGAAGTGAGATATTTGGTGACGCGTGGCCTCTTGTTTTGGACGGTCGAGATTTACTTTGGGAGTTTGAGCTTCTGGCCTTTTTCTTCTGCTTGTTCGCGTAATCCTCCAAAGTGTCAAATTCCTGAAGTGTGAGATATGGTGATGCATGGCCTCTTGATTTGGACGACCAATATTTACTTCGGGAGTTTGGGCTTCGGGCCTTCGGGAGTCCTTTACTCACTCAACTTCTGTTTGCTTTCTCCCGGAGTATGAGATCACCTAACATGTATCCCCTACTGAAATATCAATGGCCATGAGCGATTGCGGGCTCACAACTAGAATATACTTTAATTTCCTTTCCGATCCTCGCAATGCGAAGATGCTCATTCATAGCGGGATTGATATGCACAGTTGATCTGTTGATCTAGAAAGATCAACGATCCTGAGTGATTGCGGGATCACAACTTGCAAAAACTTTAATTTGCATCCTGATCCCCGCAATGACTCCCCACCGTCGATTTATCTCCGATGAGATCTGACAGTCGTGACTTAATCTTGCTGATCTGACTGCTGGTTTTTCTCTCGCTCAGATCTTACGGTTGAAAATTGAATCCGTTTGCCTGTCAGAATTTCGAACCCGAAAAGGACTGCTCTGAACGCTGCACTCTGCTCATAGATTTTCATGCGCAAACAACATACTTGACCATCCTGACTTTATCAACCAAAAGATAAAATTTTATAGGAAGGCATGAAAAAAGAGAGAGAGACTCGATAGAGTTGCAGACCTAGGTCTCAACAATAACTGCATATGACCTATGGAAACTTTATGTGATAACACTATTCATCATTGCCATTGACATAAAGTAATGAAAAAAAGTCTGGAGATCAGGCATTGCGTTAGGAGGTTGCATACCATAAGTTTTTGATTCTAGAGAGATAGTTTCCTGGTGTGTAGACAAATATGATCAAAAACACAAGATAATCCAACTCCAAGGATAATATTTTGTTTATTTATCACCATCAATCTTTAAAATAATGTTAAAACTTCCCAATCCGACAATCATGTTCAAAGGAGATGAATCCATAAGCTTCCTGAAGGAAATAAACAATGGAATGGAGATTTTACAAGAATATCTTGAATATCCTACAATGATGCATGCAGATCTATCCAATATTCAAGCCAGTTTGCTGAAAAACCCTTATCGAGAGATATCATGGATTTTTTACAGAGTGATAGGTCAAGACCCTACAACAACTATTCCTTGGTTGGCTCTTTATGTTTTACATTTCACAGTTCATGAACAAGTAATCTTTGACTGGGCGAAGATCATTTCTAGAGAAATCTCTTTGCAATTATCAAATTTCAAGAAAAAAAAGATATTTTATGTGTCCTCATATTTAATATTTTCTATCACCTACTGTCGTGTGGTTAAGGGTTTGAGTGTGGGAAGACGAGTTGACTATAAAATCAACCCAATACAAATGTGGTACCAGGACTTATGGAAACAAAAGACTACATCCTATTTTTATGAAGTTTATAATACATTTGTCTCTTCTTTTAAGAAACTTGTATTTAGGTTGAAAATATCCAGACTATCCTTGGAAGCATCAACCTTCCTGGATAAGAAGGGGAGCATTGAAATTACAGAACACTATAATGTTGTTAGAATCTATTGTTCTCGTGAAAGGCCTTATTATCTCCCGCACTATGTTCTTGATAAAATATTTGTTATAGAGGTTGCTAAACAATATAGATTTTGGGTACATTTCTTTCATGATAAATGAAAAAATCAATTCATTCCTTTACTGTGGAAAATTGGGGAAATTTAGTTGAGAGGTATTTCAAAAATTGATGAATTGCAGTGCAGTTGGACCAATACGGTTTAAATTCTGGAGAAGAAATCAGGGGGTTTGAACCCAACCACTCTTTCATGGGCCATATGACATCTGTTGGTTTTATCATTTCACTTGCTAATACATTTTTATTTGGAGAGGAGGAGGGAGACAATCAAGACCCACCAACAATAATTGTTGAAAAGAAAGCAGAGGAATGGTTAATGAAAGAAGTACTCATTCTCCCAATGTTTCATAGAAATGTGGCCCACATAAGCAAAGTTTTCAATTAGCAACACTAGAGAAAAATACGTCTTCGACCAATAATTATGACGACAAAGGCGACCAAAACCCTCCGAAGGGAAAGTTGGAGCGATCTCATAAATTTCAGGTTAAAATCAAAAGACAAAGTACTCCGCAAGAGGTAGAGGAGCTCGTACATGAAGACGAGGTTGTCCTTGAAGATATGGATCTTGATGTTGATATAATTTTTTTTTTATTTCCCGACGACGAGGAGAGACTTCAAGAGAGAAGGTAAGTTGCAACTGAAATTGTAGCTCAATAATAAGCCTTTTCAGAAGAGGAATCTTTCATAGTACATAATGCTTAGTTCGATAAAGTTATAAAAAATTAATTTTTGAAAGACTCCATTCAAAAAATAAAAGGATTATATAAGATGTACTAGATTATATAATTTCTCACATCCACAAGGCTACATGGGAAGCACTTGAAATGTTGGTTGATGAAATGGATATCAAAAACATTAATTTCAAAGAAAGAAACAAGGAATTGGAAACTGCATTGATGCCACCTCCAATATTTGTAAGTACAATAATCACTATGAAGCCATGAAAGACTTTGGATGGAACACTAGAGTCTAGTTAAAAAAAAAAAAAAAACATCAAATTTACTTGTGGTTTTCAGACAGTATATTGGAATGAATATTCAGAAGATAATTTCTTTAATTCTTGAGACATGGGAGGTAATGAACAATTTTATTTCTTTGGCATCAAAAATTTCAAATTTGAAATAGTAACATGCAGCTGATCTGAAAAATGATGAAGGATTTTATAAAGAGGCAATCACTACTTTTGTGATTAAAGTTTCAAATATGATTGAGCATAAAAGAAAGGAAGAAGACTTACCCCTGACTCACATTAAACAATTAAATGCCTAAAACAAATATTGGATGACCTTGATACTTTAAATGTAAAAAGGGGTGAATGTTATTTAAAATTAATTGTTTTGGACTTCGCTGGAACCAAAGGAGAGGTTGATGGCTCAAAAATTATTTTAAATTCAGTGTTTATGACTAAGGAACAATTTGAGGAAAAATTGGAAACATTAAAATATTAAGAGGGATTAATTGAAGATTAATTGTTTGATATAAGAGTGAGAGAAGAGGTAACTGTCGCTCCCATGATGTATTATGTTGAAATTTGGTTAAAGAAAGCCTTAATCAATATAATTGAAGAAAATCAAGAAGTGGCAGTTACAACTGGCCCAAAAACCGCAATTCAAGAGACTACAAAAGGAGCATTGGCAGGAAAATAATAGAGAGATAACACCATCACAATGAGTGAAATCAATCACATTCTTCTCAATTACTTTCTCTTCCTATTCAAAAGTCATTCAGTTGTGTCTTATCTGTCCCAAGAAAAACATAACCGATTTCTGATCGCTTTCTTTTGTTTTCTTTTCAGGTCTAACCCTGTTCCATTCTTTATTTTATGGTCCATGGTAACCCAATCCCAATCTAACTTTGGACGAATGCATTTTATTTTTAAGACAATCAAAGACTATATTATTATTTTTTGAAAAATCCCAGAGAATTATTTGGGGAATAAACTTTAATGATATCTTTGAACTCTGAGTCTTGAGCATAAGATATTTAATTTTTTCCTATCATATTCTATCTTGTTTTGAATGCAAAAACTCTTTTAAAGTTCTCTCATATGTTGGCCTATTGTCTTCCTTTCCTTGAATGTGAAAAAAAATATTGAATACTGTGATGGATGTGAGAGTTATATATATATTTTTTGTAATTGTTATTTATTTATGTATAATATTTTTGCAAATATTTTTATGAGTGAAGATTCTTGGTCCTGTTCTCAGGAATTCTTTGGTGTATGTATATAATTTTCAATCAACAATTTTTTTACATTTTTATTGAGTGATAAAGATTTGGAGTTTTTATTTAGAATTCTCTCTTTTTAATACTAGTTCCAGGATATTCAAGATTCTTAAGAAATTATAGAGGAGTACCACCTCCATAAAAACGCAGGGGGATATTTATATCGTCGTGAGATTGTTGTTTGGACCTTAATAGATATAAACATAAACAACAATGTGAAACGATTTT
>SNQJ01S0089731.1:0-22974 GCA_010110895.2 Picea sitchensis
ATTGTCATTAGGAAGTGGGCATCAAATGATATGTAGAAGTTGAATTTATTGTTCAAGTGGCATGTAAAGAAGAGGAACAATTGTAACTATCTCTTAGAGATGGGCCATAAGAATATGAATTGCTAGAGATTGAGAGAGGAAGGTAGAAGTTTGAATATTACAATTGAGAAAGGATGCAATTATAGGTGATTTGAGTGTTGGGATGGTATGTGACATGGGACATTTAAAAATTTAAATGTGTGAGCTCTATAAGACATTCATTTGGAATCCTCATGGAATTTATTATTTGCAATCGTAAAGTATTATAATTGATATATGACAATACAATGTAGCATAGGTCATTCTAAAGTATAATTTTTTTCTAATTTACATAAATAAATGTTGTAACCCCACAACTAAATCTTATAATTTTTTAATTCTAATAAATGTTAGAATTTTTTCTTTTAGTAATATGGGCATATATTGAGAACAAGACTATGGTATATACTAAATTATGCGATGTAACATACTCACAAAATAAAGTGGATTGACACACTTCTAAAATGTCATAATACCACAAGTAAATATTATGGAAACACAGAAATATAATTATATTTGAAAATACGTTTCCTAGCCTTGGCAGAGTGTGTACTTGCATCCTACAGGCCTTGGGAGAATACAAACCTGTCCAGAAGTTAAAGAACTTAAGGATTGATAGACCTCCTTGTTTGGATTGGGATTATGCGGTAGGGTTCTTTGATGGAGCCTGACAGGACTTGGGCAAAAAATGCGGGGCAGGGTCTATTTTAAAATGTCCAGCCTTAGGGACCTTCAATATGAAAATGAATTGTGGGTATTGGACAAATACAAAAGGAGAACTGTTAGCCTTATGGTGCATGATGTATTTTGCAAATGTATTGATGGTTACAAGATTAATGTTGGCAGGTGATTCAAAGTTCATTATTGACTATTTCAATAATGATAATAATTTACAGTGCTCACTTTGCAACCATGGATGGAAAAAATCAAGACTGTGTGGAAGTTTTATTCAACTAAAAGCGCATCACATTTACAGAACATATAACAAGGCTACAGATTAGATGTCCAAGGAAGCATTACAGTTGGATGAGGAAGGTGGTTTTTTTACAAAATTCACAGATAGTCTTACAGGGAACTATGAAAAAGTGTCTATAAGATAAAGAATATCAGTACAAGGGATAATGACAGGCTGGATATTCACTGTAATAGACTAGTTAATGTTTCTTTTGTGTTTTGATAATTTTGTAAACAAGGTACTAACATGAAGGTAATTGCTATTGTATTTGGTTTTAGAAAAGTTTGGTGAAGGTTAATTGATGGAAACAATCATGAACTAAAGGCAGGCTAATTTAAGTTGTAATGTCCTCTTGGGAATAGATTTATTATTATTAACTATTATAGGATATTTTTCTTTTTGAAAAAAAAAATTATTATAAATTTCTACTTCTAATGTTATGGGCCTAAGTTGAATAGGGCAATGTCGTGGGCACCCCAATAGCCTGGCCATAGGGCTCGGCCCTCGCGACCAAGTCACAGTCCATTGGATTGTGACTTGGCCGCGAGGGTCCAGCCCTATGGCCAGGCTGTTGGGGTGCCCACAACATTGCTTTGTTTGGTCACCCACTTAACTAAATTTTAATTAAAAAAAATAAATTAAATTTCTGAAAAAATAAAAAAATAAAAAATAAAACTAAAACTAAACTAAAATTAAAATTAAAAATCAAAATTAAAATTAAAATACAACGAAAAGTAAAACTAAAACTAAAATTAAAAATAAAAATTAAAAACAAAAACAAAAACAAAAACAAAAACAAAAACTAAAATACAAATTAAAATTTAAAATTAAAAACTAAAAATAAAGTTGGATAAATACCTGAAACTTGTCGACCGATCGCCAACTCGACAGCTGCGCCACCCCTACGACCACTCGCCAACAGACCTCTCGTCGATCGATCGCCAACAGACCTCTCGCCGACGACCGCTCACCAACAGACTCACAAACGCCGACAGACCGCTCGCCAACAGACTCACAAACACACACATAATAGCTCACAAGTGCTCACAGAATAGCTCACAAGTGCACACAGAATAGCTCACATGGGCTCACATAGGCGCTCACACTCAGAAACGCACACAGGCGCTCACACAGAAATGCACACAGGTGCTCACACTCAGAAACGCACACAGGCAGGCGCTCACACTCAGAAACGCACATAGGTGCTCACACAGAATAACTCTCAGGCGCACATAGACGCACAAAAATGCCAAGAAATTTGGAAAAACATTCCATAGTCGACGTGTGGTTGATATATAAACATTCTTTCAACCGAAAGATATTTCGGTCGAAAGAGTGTTCGGCCGAAAGTATGTTTCGATTGAAATATCTTTTGGTCGAAAACATATTGCCGGATGAAAAAAATCCCTCCGACTAAATTTTTGCATGCAAATTGAGGGTGCCATGACTGTACCGTTCGATTTGACGTTGGCCTTTTTGGTCGAAAGAAATATGTTTCGGCCGAAAAATAATATTATTTCGACCGAAAATATGTTTTTCGAAATTCTGGACATCGGATTGTCACGAAAGTGTTACCCACCTCCGTGATTTCACCCTGTAGTGTTATTCCTTGAAAATTGCATTTTTCCATTTCAGAAATTCAATGTCAAAATTGGAAACTAGAGCCCAATGTTAGTGTTGTAGACATTGTATTTGTGGACTTCCACAAAAAAACATCATTTCAAACCAATTTAGTATCCTAATTTATGGCCAAAATAATGTTTGGTTCTTGGTGTTGAAAAATAACTTATAATATATCTCTTCATTAGGTTCCTCCACTTTAGATTATTGATGTCTTCTCATTCACCCTTCCCAATAGCTAGTGTTCTAGGCAACTCTATTATGTTTCCCAATAATTCTATCGATTTCCTAAATTATATTAGTTGCCCTAGTGACTAGTTGAACACCATATTGATGATTATTTTGTTCCATCAGGTTGATCCTTGAAAACGTTCCATCAAAAACTTTAATATTCACTCTACATCATCTTTTTTTATCACTGTTTTCTTACAACTGTCCCAATGATTGATTTTTTTATGACAACCTTGATGATTGTCATATTCAATTCAATTTTTTGATGACTATTTTTTTCCTTTAACACTTAGTTAGATTTTTAGATTTTTCTTCGAAATCTTCAATTGGATAACACATGCCCTTCTTTTGTTGGCGTTTCATTACATCATGTAGTTTAAAAACTCTTGAAATCCATTAAATGACTAAGTTTTTTTTAAGCTAAACACTTAACCAAATTTCCAATATTATTAATGGATTTTTCCTTAAACATTCCTTATTGAAAATCATTAAGTATTATCCCATCATGATTCTTGGTTTCCAACATGTTTAATACAACCCCAATAACTATTTGCAATAGTAATTTTTTATAGCTATTCTCCAAGTACTGAACACTTATTCATTTTTTTCTTTCACATAATTTTTTGTTTTCATCACAATTCTTATCTTTCTACTCATTAAAGATCCAAATCTCTTACATGCTTCCCATCATAATTCTGGTCTTTCTACTTATCAAAGATCCAAATCTCATGCATGTTTGGCATGTTCCTATGACTATTCCTCGTATTCATTTATAATTTCTATATCCCATGATGAATGTTTAAGTGTTAGCACACTTTGCTATTTTTGTATTAATTTCTAATGAACACCTTCTCAATGGAGTTCACATATCATTATTCTCATAAAAAAAAAATCATCTTTTTTAGCCATATCAACATATTTCCTATGGCTACGTTTAATGGTTTTCTTCCACTTAAGCGTTTACACACTTTTCTATTTTTGTATTAATTTCTAATGAACACCTTTTCATTGGAGTTCACATATCATTATTCTCATCAAAAATTCATCTTTTTTAGCCATATCAACATATTTCCTATGGCTATTTTTAATGGTTTCCTTCCAATTTTTTTACACAATGTTAATCTTTTGGAAAGATCATACCATTGTAGGTCATGATATTGGAAATTATATGTCTTCATTGCTCCAACGTTTTTTTATCACTAGCATAGGGATGCCAACGATCTACATTATTTTAGGAAAAATTATGACTCAACTTTTTTTTTTATCCATAAGTGTTCCATCAGAATCACTATCCTTATTTCATCAAGTCTTTGTCTCATGCACTCATAGCAAACTTTAGATAGTAGTGTTTTGATAGCCTTTTATAAATGTATTGGCATTTGCCATTTCTTGAATTTTCACAAAGAATTTTTTGTATCGGAAATCACACATTCGTCTCTTTAGAAAACCATGTATCCTACACATTCAACATGTTTTTTTATGGTTACTCTAGATGGATATTTGTGATGATTTCATACCAAGTGTTTTCTACTTAAACATTTTGATAAAAAAAAATTCTAGTATATTTAAAAATAAATAAAAATTCTATAGTATATTTAAAAAAAAAATCAATTAGTAATTAGAGGTTTCCATTGTCTCTAATTATTAATAACTAAGTTTATTACAATTTCAAGGTTATATTTATATAATTAATAAATTAGGGTATTTAGAAAAATATTTTTAGTTTTCTTTTACCTACTCCACTTGCATATAATTGATTATTTCACTTCAAAACATACTATAGGCACATTTCACATCCACATTTATTGATTTGAAGGTTATATTTTTCATTGATAAGCTATGGGTTTGTACACTCCACAAGGTTTGATGCATGAACTTCATCGAAAGCTATAGGGTTGCATGTTTTACACAAATTGAACTCTAAACCTCATTGACATTCCACAAAGTCATTCACATTCTAGGGGATTTTTATTTTTGAGCCTCATCAAAAGGAAATCAACTTGCACACCCATGGGATTTGATACCTAAATCTCATCAATAAGCTACATATTTTCCTTAATCCATGAGATTTGAACTTTGAACTTTGAAATTTTGAGGATCATACGAGATTCATCCCATAAACAAAGCCTATTGGCTTAGTGATGACCTAGCCTATGAATATTCACCATTAGTGCATCACCATGGGCATCCAAATGACATATTTAGCATAATTCTCATCGATGTCTTTTTTCAAACAATTGAAATACACTCATATTTTCCATCATACCATTGACATATTATGCCCATAACATCCTAGTACTATAATTGATCTCTAATACCATTCTATAGCGTACATGGACCCACCTTCTCTCATTGTTGGAGCACTCCAACTCAAAATTTCCTATTCTCTTTGAATTTGATTTCCCATTTATAAATTTGATGAGACTGTACTCTCATTGGTCCAACATATTTCCTATAAAAACAAAGGTAAAATTACATTGTATAACATAAATTAGAAAGGAAAACCAATTCAAAACTCATACACATGCTTATGATTGAGAATCCCTTCACATAAACAATTGCATGTACATAATTCAAGTGTTAAATAAAATTTAACTACTAATACAAATATATATAGAAACATACAAATATATATAGAAACATAGATAATAATATCATCCTAGTAGATTTCACATCCAAAACATACTTAATGTTTTAATGAAAATTTAAACAGAAACTTTTCATTCACACTTCAGTGTAGAATTTTGCTCATCGTTGGAGTTTCTCTCCTTTGGGAATTGAGTAACATTCATGCTTACATACCCCCGGATCGGGTGATGGTGCGGGCCACATGGCATTAGGAGAAGGCGCACATAGGCCAGCATGGCAAGAGCCATGTGACGGATTCGTGCCAAGCATAGCCGCCACCCCCATACATTTAATCCCTCCTATGACGTCCGAGGCGCCATTAATCCTGGTGCGCTTCCCGTCTCTGGTTGTCATTTCGATGGGTGATTTCATTAAGACTTTGCATGTGGCTCGACCTTCATCTCCACTGGCTGAGAAGACATGGTCCATTCTGGCTTACCTCTTCCTTGCGCTCTCCTGCGGTACTTCAAACCCTTCTTACCTGCACCTTGGTGCTCTCTTGCAACTTGTTATTCTCCCGGCCTCTCTACTCACCTGGGGTTTCTCTCGCAGGCCAACCATTTCTCCTGCGCGGTCAACATGCGTAGGCAAAGAGGTAGTCCAAGAAGGGGTTCGTCCTAGACTCCATCCCGGCTACGAGCGCCTGTACCTCGCCCTAGTTCTCATTTCGGCTTCGGACGCCTATCCCCCTCACAATCTTCGTTGTCCTCGCATTCCTCGCACTCATCGCACTCTTCGCAACCTGACTTGGAACCACTCGCCACCTCTTCCCGGCTTGAAGGTTTGGTTCTCACGCATAGTTTGGTCGGCTTACCCTCAGAGCCCTTCCTGGACAGAGCCTCTACTTCTCGGGCACCCCCTGAAGCACCTCCACTCCCCCTGGCCAGCGCACCTTTGCTGGCTTCTAAAACCTTTCACTTCCACCCACCCTTGGAGGCGCCACCATTTCCACATTCTATCTTCTACTCTATCCCAGACGAGCAGATGTAGGACAGCATGGACATTCTATACGAGCTAGTCTTCGACCTCCGACAGGGAGTGGATGATCTATGATTCCGGCTGCAACAACTGGATGGGAAAGCCTTTACACTCCTCCACATCCTCTCCACCTTCCAGAGAGCAGCAGTGCAAGTCGAGCACGTCCCAGCAGAAACGTTTGGTCGGGGCGAACATGAGCTTCCAGCGGAGGGTGGCAACCTGGGGCATGCCATGCAGGTGGATGGGGAGGCGGCAACAACGGTGGATAATACGGATGCTAACGCGCAGATGGTATGGTGAGGAACACTTGTCGAAGAAGAACTCTGGAACGAGGCCATCCATGCCACTTGGCTGGAATATAAGCCAAATGTATGACCCCTATGGGGACTCTACTTTAGTCTTAGTTTATTACTCTTAGTTATGTTTACAGTTTTACTAGTTGGATAGACATGTAGACCTTAACACCGACTGACTGAACTGGTTTCCCCCTTGGGGCAGTTCAGTTGCTACAACTTGACCATTCTAAACATTCTGCAACTCTGGCTTTGTTTTTGAAAACTCTTTATACTTTAATGAAATACTCTTACTTACCCACCACACACAAANAAAAAAAAAATAAAAAAAAATAAAAAAAATAAAAATAAAAAAAATAAATAAATAAATAAAAAAAATAAAATAAAATATTCATACACTTGAACGTGGAGTATTGCATAGAATACATATAACACACACATGGCTTGATCCACCTACGTTTCTTCCAGTGGAATGTGTGCAATTTGTGTGGGGCCATCGATCAACGCTACAACTCTCTTTTATTGCGTCAAGATCTATGTGGCCATAGAGCAAATGTGGACGTCTACACATATGTACCCATTGTCACCAACTTTTCACATTACCTGCATGCATACATTTCATGCAGGTCATAAAACCAACAACGCATTCCCATGTATCTAAGTATTTATACGTTGGGTAATCTTTTAAATTATGAAAGTATCACATACATCATTAAAACATAGTGGTTGAAGGTGTAAAACATGTGTGGAGTTGCATGCTTATGCCTAGTAATATATATATATATATATAATTTTTTTATTTTTTATTTTTAATTTATATTTAAATATGTAAATTACATTACATGCTTTGTTTAACTTTTTATTTTTATTTTTTTATGTAAAGTGCATTACATGCTTTGTTTAACTTTTGTAAGAAAAGAGAGTTATTCATTTATGAGATACTTATTCTCATGAGTATTATATATATTTCATCCTTTTAAAAGGAAAATATATTTTAAAGGAGATCTACATTTAGTGTTGGGAGGTTTATTTTCTTTTTCTTAGAAAACTATCCTTGCATTTAAGATAACAATTACACATGCCATGGAAATAATGACACTTGTAGAAAGGGTGGTAGAACTTTTCAACATAATTGTCTCATTAGTTGATAAGGTTAACGATATTTCTATCAATAGACCATTTCCTCGATGCAGAAAATGAGAGGTCCAAAAGTGCTCGATAGTTGGATTTTAGATTTGGACACATGGTTTAACTATAATTTGATTCCCAAAGATGAGTACGTTGCATTTTCCAAGTTAGAGTTCATAGGGCTTTCCAAGATTTTTCTTGCAAAATGTGTGGTAAATCAAAATCTAATCACCACTTAGACTGGGTTTATGGAAGCCCTTAAAATCACATTATATTCTTCTAGCTACAAACATGACATGAACATCAAGTGGCTTCACCTACGCCCAAGATTCAACATGTTTGTGTAAGAGTACATCTAATAATTTTTTAGAATAGAGAAAAATTCAATGGCATTCATCCTCTTCCTATTTTTCTATATTTTCATCTTCAAATCTTGCACCTCATACTATTACAAGGTCATCATCTCTTTCCTCTTCTTCTCCTTCTTCTACTAAGTTTTTCTAATATTATAAGAAACGAGGACATGATGAGTTCGCATGTTTCAATTTGAAGAGGAAAACTTTGATTGTACAATCTCCTAGTTAGTAGTGAGGAAGATGATGATGCTCCCATTGACGTATCTAGTCAATACATGACTTGTTAAGAGTTAAGGGGACTCAATAAAATCACCTTGTTGTAGCACTCCACTCCCCTAAAAGCCTAATATTGTCTATTCATCACATGTGCACATCTCTCCCATGATTTCTCTATTGCTTGTATCCTAAAAAATGGCTCACAAGAGAATTTGATTGCTAAATCTATGGATGATAAGTTGCACTTTCTAGTGGACCCTCATCATCATCCTTATGCACTTGGATGGAAGAATCATAGTTTCTCTTCGTAGATCACACACACATACACTATGTTGTTTTCTTTTGGTCCTATTTTTGGATACGATCACTTGTGATGTGACTAATATGGATTGTTGTGGTTTGTTGCTTGGCCAACCTTATCAATATGATTAAAAGGACAAATACGATGCGTTAAAAAACATATTGCATAAAGATAACACCAAATGTCTTATTCGCAGTACACTTGAACTGCTATAACAAGATGATCCTAAAAAACATTCTTTAACTTTTATCCGACATCCATATCCACAACATCATTTTGTTCCATATTTGCAGTCCTAGGTTTACTCAACAGTTTTAGAGAACACTTGTACACCTCCTCCTTCAACATTTTATTTTCTCTCTCATTGGTTGTAGTTACCTCAAGGCACCACCTCAAGAGAACAATTTGTAAACTTCTAAGTTTCTCACTTGGTACAAAGTTCCTTCATTGCTTGGAAGTTCATATTTGGTGGCTTCTTCTCATTGGTTCACAACCTAGTTTGATATCATCCATCACCTAAATATTCCTTTTAGGTTCACAATGCTTTATGTCACGATATTTCTAATCGGTTCAACATCCATGATGTTGTCAACACATATCATGACTGAATATTAGACACAAAGATCTTGATCAATCATCATGTTGATATTAAGCTTCCACTTGTTGTAAATTAGGCTCATTGGATTTCTCTGCACATGAGTAGATTTATTCCACGTCAGGTTTCCACCCCTGAGCTAGGAGCATGAAGATGGGTAAAATCATGAATCTAGGTGTCTATTTTCCTTGTTTTTTGAGAAAATAAAATATATTTTCAAAAGTTTTTAAACTTCAAGTAAACAAAAGTGTTTTTTATTTAGAATTTCACTTTACAGTAAAAACAAAACTTGTCATGAATTTTGTTAGCTTTCTATTGACTATTTTTTTAAATTTGTTTATTGAAATTTGATATGTCAATTTAGCGATTGTTTGACAGTATGTTCCTTTAAAATGAAGGGACTATTAATGAGTTATGTTTTTCGATGCAAATATACTCATTATTAAACTTGTGTTTATGAAAAATAAAATATATTGCAACAATCTAAATAGACTTTATTAAAGTACGACTATAGTTTTAAATTTAACGGATGAATATTATAATTTCTACAATTTTTTGAGTTTGACCAATCTGAAAAAGTTGCAGATTTTAAACATGTTTAGTGAGACTCCATCTATGTGCCCTAATTTTGATTTAAAAGTAAAATCTAAAAATAATCTTTTGAAGAGGAAAACCAAAGGTTTCATAATATAAAATTTCCATAATTTTTGTAACGCTCCATATTTTGGATTTAGGTACTTAGAACTTTGATTTTTCTCATCTTAGTAATTCATTTCTTAACAACTATTTGGACTCAACAATATTGATATAGATATGTGACAAGTGTACCTCTGGACCTATTTATGTGTTGCATACTATTATTTTAATTGTTATATGCTCATGATGATGATAACTCTTTGATAGGACACATGACTTTTCCAAAGTGGTTGTTTGATGACGTGACTCTAAGAACAATATTTGCACAATATGGCTTGATGTAGGGTGTTGACCCTAGTTCTATAAGGAGGGGTGGAGGTATTTCCCACTGTTTATCCTCAGAAACCTAGAGTCGTGGGAGGGCTGTGTGAAGTCACGCTCCCCTAGACATGTGATGGCGACTGTGAGTTTCCTGTTGGGGAAGCTTGGTCGAGATGTATGACACTTCTGCTTACGGGTTCTATCTAGAGTTATGTCAATATAGTTGACGCTCCAGCTTAGTCCAACAGAGGAAAGGATATGATGGAAGATGGAAATAGGTTAGGAAGGAAGGATGCTTCGATGTTAGTTGAGAATACTGATTGGGGATTCCAGATGCCACAATTGTTTACTCACTTGGTTCCTACCATGTTTAAAACCCTCTTTTCATTTCCTATTGATATTTTAAGTGTGATAGTGAGTTATTGATTAATTGGTGTAATTTTGTTCATTAAGAATATTAGATGATGCATTACTTGATTTGTTGTCCTACATGTCTTGGTGATCATATAGGAACTATACACTAGAGGCAATGATTGTTTATCGTTAGTACATACATGAGATATGTGTCTGCTAGCTACGCACACATACCCTACCCATGTACACTAGTACAATTAATTAGTGTATTAATTATTAAAGTAAATTGTTAACTATTTAATTGAATGTTTATTGAATATTAAATTATATTGCATACAAAATATCTAGAAGCATTAAATACCTTCTTGACTTTGATAGATGGTGGGTGTGATGAATTAAATGAGCATGGTGGGGTGTTATATACATTTTGGGGGAAATTGTCAAATTACATTTATTAGCTAGCATGAGAAGAAGACTTTTCTTTTTATTTATTGTTGTTTAATGCAAGTCATTTATATTTTAGTTATATTTTAATCTTTTCCCAAAAATCTAGATAAGGGAGGTTGATGGATAATAATGAGGGTGGTTGAGGAGACTTGGGAAAGTGTGTATGAAAACTTGATAAATAGGGAGAAGAAGTAGTGAGGATGGGGATGGAGAGGTTTGAGCATGATGAGAGGTTGTGAAATCTTTGGAAGATAAATTTCTTATGATGGTTTTATTTAAGCATTGTGCTTTGTTGTTCTTGGAGTCACGGGCATGGAGGGCCAATAAACCGAAAGGTTTCTTGGAGCTAGGAAGCCAGCTAGGCTTCTAGTTGGCTGGGAGGATTCTATTGTTTCACTCTGGGCAAGCGAGAAAAGAATGCTTGGAAGCGCCCAAGACTACATTACAACCGATGAGCTCCGACAAGCTAAGGAGGAGGCATTTTTCAGTGATATTTTGTTATTGATATTTTTATATACTTTTGTTTTAAGTTCTAAATCTTAGAGTTAACCTATTACTTATTTCATCATGTTATTTAGATTTATCATTGAGCAAATGTAGAAGAATTGTGTAAATGAAAATCTATGAAATTATGTTAAAACAAAATTGTTATTGTGTATGTATTCAAGGTATGATTAATTTCCTAACATCCTAGATGGGTGTTACAATTTTCGACTGTGTATTATTGCAGATATTGATTTCTCATTTTACTGAATCATTATGTCAGATAAAAAAAATATGTAGACATTTTTTTATAAAATTAAATAAAAATACAAAAAACCAATTAAATTGAATACAAATTGTATCAAATTAAAGTCCATTCAATCCTGAAAATGTTGGTACTAGTTTTGAAACCATATTCACAATATTTTCAAGAGTCCGCTCCTTCCCAAGTTGGAGTAAGTTGATGTGAGCACATACTTTTATGGAAAGTTCCATAGTTACAGGTTTTCAGTCGAACTAATAGTTTGGTTGAAAGTTAGTTTTAATGGAAAAATAAACTTTAGATTTAAAATTATTGTTAGATTTAAAATTGTTGTTGTATTTTTCAAGGGTCATCCAAAAAATAAAATTTGTCCGAGACAAGGTGTCGTTAGATTTAACTTTCGGTCGAAAAAAAAAATCGGTCGAAAGATGTTTCAGCTGAAAAAATTCAAGAGTTCCACTGAAATATTTCCATTATCAATTTACGCAACCTAATTCTAATGAAAGTGTTACCCAGATTCGTGATTTTACCCAGATGCAAGGGTGAAGCCAAAATCACATGCTCTAGAACTCACTCAATTGCAACCACAATTATTAGAATTTAGTGGAATCAAACAAATACCACCATTTGTGTAGGTAAAATATCTCTAGGAAACACGACCAACATTCAATTAACCACAAAATCCTTTCCCATAGTGCTATGGGGAAAAATCCCCCTAATCCGGGTCTAGCAACTAGGCATAGCCTTGACACCTTAAAAGATATAAATGCTTCTATTTTACGCAAATCCAACAAGACCTAATGATAGTTAAGGGATGGGAAAGAAGATCAAAATTTGTACCTTAAGTCCTTTCATCTATCGTAGATCCCTTCTTGTTGTTGTCCATTCCAAAATAGCAGGCTTCCTCCCAAAGCTAGCCAGAAATAAATCCACAAAAAAAAACTATGACAACATATGCATAACTACCAAGATCGTCTAAAGGGTTAAATATTCATGAAAAACATTCATAAACATAAGCATAAATACATAAATATCTGGGACAATGAGTTTCTCTTTTATTGATAACAAGATTGGAAGTTACAACTTGAATCTTGTCAATGCCGCTCTGTAACATCCCGCTCTTGCAAACACATGTGATTGACTTAGTCTTTGAGGACACTTGCGTGCAAGTGATCTAGTTATAGTACATGGTTATTTGTTTTGCATATGGATTCTTATGATCATGTTGATGGATTATGAATTTTGATATATATATGTATTGACAGGTGCGATTAACAAGATTCCCTTGAGTGTGCATGGCACTTGACAGATTATGGATGTCGATGGCATCAATGGACATCCTGGGACTTCGAATTGAGTCAGGGAGTGGATTGTATTGGTTTGAGTATTTCATTTATGCATATGTGACATATGATCGATTATAGTATGATTTTATATATGGATCATTGACAATGTTTCATTGATGGATGCAGGTTGATGATTGCTTGCTAAGCTGACTCACATAAGGAGTAAAGGGGCCATGCACATAGACCAGATATTGAGGGAGAGGTGTGGTAACATTCCTGTCACAACCTACTAGCACTCACATCGTGGCTCGAATTGTAGGTTAACTATTACCTAGTTCGAGAGGTCCACGATGTCATGAGGGAAAACTTAGACAGTTGCTCACAAAGATTTCTAAGGGGCGCGCAATAAGGCAGGGTCCTTATTCCTTAGAAGTCCTTAGTCTCTCACAAGGTCGCCTGAATGCATTGTTGACTCCAAGGGTTGGACAACTACCAAAACCAGTCTAAAGGTGAGTGGCACCCTTGGAGCACAGGAGTGTGTCTTGAAGGGCACCTCGCGTGATTTAAAAAGAAACTTGAGTCAACAAATCTAGGTGAGCTAGAAAATAATAAATTAATTTGACATTGTCGGATTTAAAATAATTAAGTAATGAGTAAATTATTAATTATAAATCCATATAAGTGTCTAAGCCTTTTTCAAATAAAATTTAATTAATCTTAAGTATAAGTTTTGTAAAGAGGCTAAACTAAAATTAATAACTAAATCAAAATAGGAATGAGGTAAATCAATATAAGAAATTAATAAAAATGATATAAGTCTAAAGAATTAATATAGCACTCATGTGAGCAAGAAAGTACCAAATTGCAATAAAGCATCAAAGAATGTGTACGCATAGAAAGGTATCTAGAGTATAGTTAACACTAGTCTAACTAGAGAAGAATCTTATTTTAACTCAAATCAAAATTAGTAAGGTGTCAGTCATTAAATGGAATATGGGGAATAAAAAGACAACTAGGAGTGATTTAATGAGTTCTTTTAGGAAAGGAGAGGGAAATTGACTTTAATTAAAATAAAATGTGGAATTACTTGTGCAACTTGTGGAGAGGATGATAAATGTAAGGGGGAAATAATTCTAAATTATTTAATTAAAAAGAAAATTAATTGTGCAAGTGGGGACGTGTCATTGAGAAAATTCTATAAAACAAATGGTCTAGATGAGAAATGGATCACACGGGTTATGGGTAAAGTTATGCTGCAGAAATTTTGACTGGTTTTACTTGTGAGAGTTGGGGTACCCAGATTGAGAGAGAGTGGTGGCTCTACCTTGCGAGGAAATCTCAAAGCTAGAGGATTTCTGGTTGTGTGCGTGGCCCCCTTGTGGCTCGGGGGGATAAGGGGAAAGACGAGTACCCCTAGATTTGGATGGGAGGTATTGATGAAGTCTCGTCGATTAGAAAGCATAGAAATAAAGGGAACACCAATTGTAGAAGATCATCGTCAATTCCATCTCCAAGCCCAGGTCACCAATTATGGTATTCTTGTTGAGTTTTGCAAGTTTATTAATTTTAATTTGTTTAATATAGTCTTAGAAATTTGTCGCAAACGATGTTGTAAGTTCTAAATCCCAATTGAAAAGTTCTTGATAGTTATTGTGAATCTAGAGAGAGAATTTCAGTGTTGACGTTTCAAATTCTCAAATCAATAATGGATGTGAATTGGTATATGTATGTACAAATTTCAATTTCTTGGTCGCTTCCCTTGATGTCATATCAAAATTGTAAACTAAATTTCATCATACAATATTGTGATTGGTGTAGTGGAATGACTCATGTACGGTAGGCTCAGAAGAATGTTCTGTTATTTACATAGAGATGAAATTTATATGTTAATAACATCAAACCCAGGACTGGGTTAAACCTTTCGTAAAGGTTGTTGAATGCAAGGAGGAACTTCATAAGACTATTTTATTACGTTTCCAAGAATACGAGGCCATCGACAAAATCTTGGCGATTACCCTGTGCACTAAGTTGATGGTTAATCCCAAAATTTTGTCACTGACCCTGTGAAGAACAATGGCTTCGATGGTAACCTTCATTGTGTAAAGTCCTTTTTGGATGGTAGTTTCCAGTGTTGTAACTCCTGTCCATCTTCATCTAGGGTTGTTGTATGCGTATGCCAACCAAGTTATTACTCTTGCAAACAAAATTGTTATTAGAATGCAAACAAGTTATTTCTGCTGCAACGAATTTAATCTTGTATACATCCAAAGTTATTTCTGTTGCAACAAATTTAATCTTAAATGCAAGAAAGTTATTACTGTTGCGAACAAAATTGATATTAGAATGCAAACAAGTTATTTCTGCTACAATGAATTTAATCTTGTATACAACCAAATTTATTTTTGCTACAATAAATTTAATCTTGAATGCAACCAAGTTATTATTGTTGCAAACAAAATTGTTATTAGAATGAAAACAAGTTATTTCTACTGCAACAAATTTAATCTTGAATGCAACCAAGTTATTTATGCTGCAAACGAAATTAATATTCGAATGCAAACCAATTTATTATTGTTGCAACAAATTTATTACTAGAATGCAACCCAATTTACTCATGCTACCAACAAAATTGTTTTTAGAATGAAAACACAATTATCATCATATACAGAGTGCATGAATTATTCACGACCAATGAAGAAAAAGGTTTTGGGAAAGAACAGAATGTAGGCCAACTCCAAGCCTACGATTGTTGAAGGGGGGTTTATGCGGGGTTCTAAGAGTCACAACATCTCGTGAATGGTGCAAGGAAGGGAGTAGTTAAGGACGTGAGTGTATCGGGAGTGATACCAGACACCGCCCTTTTGTAGTGAATTACCCCAATTATCCTTCTTCCTTTTCTAGAGATATCCAACCCTCAGAGGTACCGACGAAATTGCCAAGGAATTGCCTTCAGCTACACTTTATTGGAGCTTATATTTCGCCCAGAAGATCCTTATTCTCATCCTTCATTTGGGGAGCTTCATCACAGACACTATTTGTTATTATGTATGTCGAAGAGAATAACAGTCAGGATGCATCGAATCTTGGTTTGAAAAATATCTTTTTCTTCTTGTGAGACAAATGGAATCTTTATTGATGGAGGGGCTGATACAACCACCCTTGGATCAGAGGTGTTTTTTCTAGAGAGTTTAAAGAAACATACTACCATCTGCATGCACCACCTGTAGCTTGACAACACAAGCGTGTGTTGAATCGTACGTTGAATCCATCTCTTTCACCATAGTTGGCGCTAGGGCTGACCATTCTAATAATAGTGTAAATTTTTTATGTTAATTTTAACACACTTGAAAATATTTCAGGCCTTTACCTTCAATTCCAGTGCCAAATGGACTGTAATTCCATGTTTCAGTGGTCGACTGCCAACTCATGGATCACGTTTTTCAACGTGCAGGCCCATAGCAGTGTCAGATCTTATCGTCAACAAGCCACCAAGGCTGCCAAGTAACCCAAATAAAAGTTCCACTTCATTTGTCTGAGTTAAAACACTAGTACATTATAAAGCAATAGTACTGTAGGAAGGAGGAAATATGTTGATCCTAACCACAAGAATTGCAGTTCTACTTGGAAAACTCATAATCTCCTAGTCTTACTATGCCACTCTATTTATACCTAGCCTATGGCTTCGATTTACCCAGTGCAGAAAACCATTTTTGCTGATTGTCGAGCTCAATCTATTTTTCCTGAAAAATTTATTTTCGGATCAAGGGCGGGGCCAATCTCCGAAATCCTTGATAATGAAAGTTGGTGTGTTAACCATTCTCTCCTGAGATCAGTTACTTATTTAACTGTTGTTAATCCTTGAGGAGTGTGTGGAGAATGGTGTGCTTGGTGGTCTTAAATGAAAGTGAAATCCTTTGGCAAGTTATTATTGATATTAGAGTGGGTTCTATCTGTCACAAGGATTTCACTTACGCCCTCGTGTGTTCAAAAGTCTTTGTGTACCTTCCCTTCCTTAGTTGTGTTGACTTGATTGAGTTATTGAATAAGAAAAGTAGCTATTCTCTTGTACTGTGAAGAATTCATGGTTATTCCGATGTCTAATCTAGTCTTGAATTCAGTTTATGATTGAGTAACTAGTATACTCTTGTTCCTTGAAATTAAAGTTGATGATTACCCTTGTGCCATGAAAATAAAATTGATGACTACTCTTGCGCCTTGAAATTAATGTCGATGTATGATTGATTGAGTAATTAGATTCTATTGTGCCACTAAATAATGTTGATGTATGGTTGTTTTAGTAACTACATTACTCTTGTGCCATTGATTATGTTGATGTAAGATTGTTTTAGAAATTATTTTACTCTTGCACCATTAAATAAATTCGATGTATGATTGTTTTAGTAGTTATATTACCCTTGCTCCATATAATAATGTTGATGTATGATTGATAATATAGACTAGAGTTATGAGTTGTGATTGATTAAGGGATTTAGACACCTCCTTGTTCCTTAGAACAATCGCCAGCCTGGAGACCTTAAGTGGTCAAAATCAATCAAATGAATCCTTGGATTGAGCGTTTCTTATGTGTCCTGGAGGTCCTAACTATTATAGAAAGATTTGCCTCAACATAGCTATCTTGCACAGAGGGCCTTTTTCCATTTCCCTATGCAGACTTGTCATCCCCTTTTTGATGAATCGAGAGCCAAAAATATACCTGTTTCCACATATATGCTCCCTATCAGTTATGCAAGCTGCACATATGCTTGTTGGTCCACTACAACTCACGTACATTGGGATTTGTGCCAGAAAATACAAAAATGAGGTCGGGTTTCCATGTCACGATAGAAGATCTCTGATCCTTGGACTTCTGCATACTTGAAACGTTCTGACTCGACCCTTCAGTTGCATTCTAAAGGCTATAAAAGAACAATTTAGAGCTATGGAAAAGCAGGAGAAAACATTCAACTTTGAGAGCAAAGTTACTTTAGAGAAATTACTTCATATTGAGTCTGCATCCCTTTGTCCCTCAAGCCTGAACACAGTGTTCAACTCCCAAGCTCTTTCCCTATTGTTGAGAGAACCTCATTGACTCTCTCTTGTGAGCTTGCCTTTGGTGGAGGATTGAAGTGGTGGAGGCCCAGATGGAAGGAACTTGGTTTCTTGGTTTCGAACCGTGCCGACAGGGAAGTCTTTAATGTTGTCACTTCTGGTGATCAATCATTAATAGAAATACTCCTTTCTCGTCTTATTGGTATCGTGTAAATATATGATTACTATCCATGGGCATGTTTGTAATGTTTATTAATGGATTATGTTATCTGATGTGCTAACCCCTTTTATAATATCACTGTATACTTGCTCTGCTTGTTTGTTGAGAACTTCTTGCAGGTATAAATCTTTGGGTCAAAGTACTCGATGGTGGAACATCATCAAACGATTGGACTGAGGTAGGCCTCTTTCTTATCTTTCACATTAGTTCATATAGCATATGTCGAAATTGAGTTGATTTCTGCAGTCATACCTGTCTGTTGTGGTTTACCCTTGGCCATATAGAGTTTTTCCCTCGTAACACTAACCATGCAGGATACGTTGGGAGGGTAGTTATTTTAATGTTCAGTGACATGGTTGATCATTATGTATATTTTTCTTAGGTTGATTGTGATGTGTTGAACTGCGTCGCTATATATGTTTATGTGTTGATCATGTGTCACTATTATCTATGTTAATGCATTGGCTTTGTGTCGTTATTGATTACGATGATGGGTTGCGTGTAATGCTACTAATTTTTGTTGTGACGATTTTATATTTCTAACTAAAAAAAAATATTTACCTTTTGTACATCGCTATTCATTGTCGTAACGGAGGGGCCATTACATATGGTATTAGAGCGGGTTCAACCCCACGACTTGGGATCATTATGCCTTCCACTGTATTAATAAATTGATTAATAACTTATCGCTAACTATAATTGACATTTTTCCATGCATGTAATCATGGTTAGAGGACGTCGTGGAGGTAGATGGCATGGTGCTAGGGGAAGGGGTGCGACACCTGCCATAGAATCCACGCCAGAGGGGTCTAACCCCCAAGGAAAAGAACAATTCATTAGACAGGAGAAGATTTTTCTAGGGGATGTGGTTGGATTGATGAGGTCCTTTCCGAGGATGTCATAGGCCTTTATTAACCGACTAGATAGAGATGAGGACAGGGCACCTGTGCCCAATGAGGGTTCCCACCATGCTCCAGCTGGAAGTGGCGGCATTCATAGAGAACTTGAGAAGGTTAATTTTTTCGAGTTCATGGGTGCCACGGATGGCTCAACCATCGAGGTATGGTTGGAGAACATGGTGATGTGCTTGCACTTCGTGACTACACCTCCAACATGAAGGTCTGCATGGAGATCTTTCAACTAAAGGGGAGAGATCTTCTATGGTGGAAGACGCTCCTACCTCAACTAAACATGGTCTTCGAAGACGTTTCATGGGAAATTTTCGAGGAGCGGTTCCAGGAGAGGTATCTGTCAAAGGAATTCATTGAGCACTAGCTCAATGAGTTCAATGCCTTATGACAAGGTTGTCGTATGGTGTCAAAGTATGAGGCCATATTTATGGAGCTACTTTGGTAAGACCCGCATATGAACACGAGGAAGATGAAGCTCAACAAGTTTGTGTTTGGACTTAACTTCAACATTCATGGGAAGGTGAGGATCTTAATGCCTCAGACATTGCACGATGCATTCCAGAAGGCCTTCATAATAGAGGAAGAGCTGACCAATGAGGATTAGGGTAGGACTCAAGAAAGACCAACTGGACAAATGACATCAGGTGCACAACAACATCATACACCAGCCAAACATACATTAGGGTATCGAGATACATCGAAAGGGTCCATGTTCACGACACCAAAATGACCGACTCCTCAGTAGAGGACTCCCTACAAAGGACCACCACATCAACAACAATGTCACCTGTAACAACATCAATTTAGGCCTGTTCAACAGAACAAACCAGGATCTCGGGCTAGTAGGCCAACAACTTCTACTTCGAGAACCAGGAGTACTGGGCTGAAGACCGAGTGTTGGACATGTGGAGATCCCCAGTACTAGTGAGACTGTCTGTTTGAGAGGGCCAAAGTAGTCGGGTCAACAGGACACACTACCATTGGAGTTTTAGGAAAGCCCCACAAGATTCATGCAGCGGTGAATAACCGCCAGGCCGAGCACCGATCCACTATTCTAGAGACGTCAGGTACAATCATCGACCAAACTTTTAGTATTTTGATAGATCTCAGTGCTACATAGAACTTTATTTCTAGTGCAGCGCTGGAAATAATTAAGGTAAAGGAATTCGAGTAGGACGAATTTAGGTACATAGAAATGACTTTGGGTGCCAAACAAAAGGTTGGAGGAAGGGTTACGGGCTATCACATCAACTTGGGAGATTTTGTAACAAAGTCCGACCTATATGTCATGATCTTAGGATCTTATGAAATCGTGATTGGTATGGACTGGTTGGAATCACATGATGTGATACTCAACTGTAAGATGAAACAATTGAGTTTGATTGATGATGAGGGACAAAGAAGAGTGATTGTAAGAAGAGACCAGGGAGTGTTCCTGAGGTTGATTTCTTCCCTACATCTATAGAAGATCTAGTGTAAGGGATGTAAGTTATATGAAATCTTAGCACTAAACGACAAGGGCAAGGAAGAAGGATTATAAAACCTTCTGATAGTACGAGAGTTTGCTAACGTGTTTCCAGAAGAGTTACTAGGTTTTCCACTCGAAGGAGAATTGGATTTTACAATCGATTTGAAACCTGGAACTAAACCGATAGCAAGAACACCTTATCGGATGTCAATTCCCTATTTACAAGAGTTTAAAGTGCAATTGAAAGAGTTGTTGGACTTGGGACTTATACGTCCAAGTGTGTCACCTTGGGGTGCGCTTGTTATTTTCATAATAAACAAGGATGGGTCGTGGAGACTCTGTATTGACTACCGTTAATTGAACAAGGTGACGATCAAGAAATAGTATCTGTTGCCAAGAATAGATGATTTGTTTGATCAAATGAAAGGCACGACGGTGTTTTAAAATATTGACTTAAGATCAGGGCATCACCAGTTATGAATTAAAGAGGAATATATTCCTAAGACCGCATTCAAGATGAGGTTCAGACACTACGAGTTTACGGTTTTACCATTTAGAGTGACAAACGCCCCAAGGGTATTCATTGAATACATACTGATATATTCTCGGATGACAAAAGAACATGACAAATATTTAAGCTTAATACTACAATGTTTACGAGAAAACAAATTATACAGGAAACTGTCAAAATGCTCCTTCTACCAATCGAAGATTCATTACTTAGGGCATGTTATCTCCGGTGAAGGCATAACGGGGGATCCAAAAAAGGTAGAGGCTATTATGGAATGGTCTTCACTGAAAAACGTACCAGAAGTACACAATTTTATGGGTTTAGCGGGATATTATCGACGATTCGTCGAAGGTTTTTTGAAGATAGCAAATCCGATCACGAAATTGCAGAAGAAAAACAAGAAGTTTTTATGGACCGAGAAATGTGCGAAATAATTTCTAAGGATCAAGGATATTGTTGACGACAACGCTAATACTAAAATTCCCTGACATAGAAAATGATATCTTTGTTTTCACAGACACATCCAAGGAAGGTTTAGGCAGAGTTTTGATGCAAGACAGTTGAGTGATCATTTACATTTCGAGGAAATTGAGAAAGCATGAGGAAAACTATGCAACGCATGATTTGGAGTTATTGGCCATCATGTATGCCTTGCGAATGTGGAGACACTATCTAATTAGACAAAAATTTGAACAAAAAAAAATGATCATTGTGGATTGCAACACATATTTACACAGAGTGACTGGAACGCGCAACAAAGGCGTTGGTCAAAATTACTTAGTGAATACGATATTGATATTACCTACATAAAAGAAATGGTGAACAGAGTGGCAGATGCATTGAGTTGGAGACCATGCATATTCTTGGCGATAACTCTTCAGACGAATCTTCGAGAAAAGATTCAAACTATATCGTTCGACGATGATTGGTATAAGGAGGTTAAGGAAAATATCGGACAATACACCATGATGGTACCAAAGTTTGAAGGTTATACATTGGACAATGACAGATTGATGAGGTATAACAATAGAGTTTATATATCGCCCAATGATGAATTAATAATTTTGATCTTAAGTGAAGCACATCGCACAGTGTACATGGCTCATTTGGGAGTCACAAAGATGAGGGAAGACCTAAAGCCTTTATTCTTCTGTAAAGGAATGAAAGCAGACATAGTTGGCTACGTGGTGAGATGTCTATAATGTCAGCAAGTGAAAGATGAACATAAACATCCGACATGATTAATACAACCACATGTTATTCCATAATTGAAATGGGAGGTCGTTTCGATGGAATTTATTGTTGGATTTCCGCTAATGACAAGGAGGCACGACTCGATTTTCGTTGTAGTTGACACTCTGACGAAGAGTTCACATTTTATTCTTGTGCATATGGCGTATCAGGCATAAGACATAACTATAGTTTTTATCAGCGAGATTGTAAGGTTACATGGTATGCCGAGAAGGATCATATCTGATCAAGGATCAATGTTTACAAGACGATTTTGGACTAGTTTCCAAGAGGCCTTGGGAACACAACTGAAATTTGTTAATGTTTATGCCATTATTATAGTTCTTTTCATTTCAATAGATAATAGCAACATAAGAACAAGATCACTGAGAAATACACATTCACAAGAGACACAAC
>SNQJ01S0089731.1:25220-48081 GCA_010110895.2 Picea sitchensis
CCTTGAGGTTGCTCTATATACACTTCCTCTTCGATGACACCGTTTAGGAAAGTTGTCTTCACGTCCATATGGTGCAGCTTCTACTTCATCTTAGCTGCAAGAGCTATGATGGTCTTGATCGAAGTGTATCTGGCTACATGAGAGAATGTCTCTTCATAGTCAATGCCTTCCTTCTAGGAAAAGCCACGAGTGACAAATATTGTTTTATACTTCTCAATACTTCCATTAGCAGTATGTTTTATTTTGAAGAGCCATCTGTAGGATACCCCATCTTTATTCTTTGATCTGGGAACTATTTCCCACACTTCGTTCTTCATTATGGATTGGTATTCTTCTGTCATGGAATCTTCCCATTCTTTTCTTTGAATGGCTTCTTCAGAGCAGGTAGGATCCTCTTCTAGAAGATCACACATCAAAGTTGTATAATTGGAGAATGGCTATGGTCTTTTCACCTGTCTCGTAGTTCCTTCTCTCCATCTTGAATAATCTCTCTAGCCTAGGTTGGATTTCTTTTATGGAGGATCGTCATCTAAGGAGGTTCTTGTACTTCTACTATATCATGGTCTTCTAGAAGTTCCTCATCAGGGGAAGTTACAACTTCCCTCTCTGGTTCTGCAGCTTTGGGAACCTCCCTCATTGCAGTATTGGGGATTACAGGTTCCTCTTCATATACCTCTTCAAGCTGGTACAGTTTAGATTTCTTGAGCACTGCATCTTCATCAAAGGTCACATCCCTGTTGATCTCAATGTGATGTTGACCTGGTATATAGATTCTGAAGGCCTTGGAGACCTCACAGTATCTCACAAATATTCCCTTCTTTCCTAAAGGGTCTAGCTTGTTTCTCTTTTCTTTAGGTATATGAATAAACACTAGACAACCAAATATTTTGAGATGGCTTACCTCTGGCTTATTTCCAGTGAACATCTCTTCTGGTGTCTTGAGCCCAAGTGCATTATGGGATAGTCAGTTCTGCACATAAACAACTGCCATCGCTGCTTCTTCCCATAAGCACATAGGAAGATCTTGATCATGGATCATAGTTTTCACAGCTTCCAGTATGGTTCTATTCTTTTGTTCAGCTACACCGTTTTGTTGGGGATCTTGATCCCAACATCTTTGCAGAAGTTCATGAACTCTTTTGAGGCATATTCTCCTCCATTATCTAACCCGAGTATCTTAATCTTCCTCAAAAAGGTTCTCTATCAAGGCTTTGAATTCCTTGAACTTGTTGAACACTTCAAATATATCTAGGTCTTACGAGAATAATCATCAATGAATGATACATAATATACATACCCATGAATGGAGGATGATGACATTGGGCCACATATATCTGAATGAATGAGTTCTAGGACTCCTTCTGCCTTGCTATCCTCTTCGGAAATAGTTTATTGATGTTCTTCCCTTGTGCACATCCATTGCATATGCCTTCATGGTCACCTTTGAGTTCTGGTAAACCTGTGACCTCTTTGCATATGTATGGTTGCACCTTGTATTTGAAGTGAGCTAATATTCAATGCCAAGATTCTTCAATGGCGTGGGTCATGGAGGCTTCTGAGTGACCCTATAGCTTATGCACGCCACCTTCTTCTCTTCCAATGACGATTGATTCATTTACGGTCTCTCCTTTAGCACATTCCCTTATGCAACCTTCGCTATAGCTTCCTCATGTGACCTGGAGCAAGGTCAACAAAATAACAAGAAAGAATAATATCCTTCTTGATAATATAAAGCAATAGCATGAACAATCATCATAGTAGCTCCTTTAGAGCTATCACTTATAATTTATCTGAAGCAAAGATTAAAGGTAAGGAATACAATACGAAATGAGGTCAACACTCTCATAGTGTTGTGACCAAGCATTCTTCCATGGAAACCTGGAACTAACACACGAGGTTTCTCTTAGAGGAGGTGTTAGTTGTATCAGGCAAATCATATACCTCTATATGCTCACATGCTATTAGGTATAATACTTGCTGCACGCAAATCAGTACCTCTATATTCTTACATGCTATTAGGTATAATACTTTTACAAAGACTGCTATCTCAACTATAGTCATCAACTTGTCATGTGTGTGTTTTGAATCTTATCAACTTGATTTAATCAAACTCAAGCCTTGTCCTCAAGAATGAGTGTTTTCTTTTCTTCCGAGTCTCCTACACTCAAGATGAAAAGGACGAAGCTTTCTTCAACTGCCTTTATGTACTAAGCCAATAATGCCATCTTCCTGGATGTAAGGTTAGTTAGAGGAGGCCGCATGATCAAATTGTAATCCTTCTAATAATTTCCAGATCATAGCTTCAACATGCAACATTGATCAAGATAATATTATAACAAATAGATGCATATCAAAATAATCACAATTTGCTGTAATTATCTTTGAATGTGTTGGATCTTGAGATCCTTCCTCGATCTATGGCAAGAGATCCCTATCTTGCGATACTCTTTAGGGTTTTATCCATTAAACATATGTAAGTACATACCTTTGATAGCATTTGCATGTGTAGGCTCCATCTCAAAAGTAAACGGTAATCATTAAGCAACTCTTAAGAAAACTTCCACTGGTCTCTACTCGGTGCAACCGCACTGCACGAACCGGGGAAACTGGTTCGACCGAACTGCGAATCGCGAATCAGCAACTTAGGGTCGAAACTCTAATTTTCAAACTTCAAGTTTTGAAATTTCGATCTGTGAATAGATGCTGCTAATGAGGGCGAAATATAGCCGGGTGTAGTCAATTTTGAAAATCCGTTAACTTTTACCCCCTCAAACTTGATCTCAAGACTGTTCGACCGTGCTCGGGTTTTTGGTACTTTGGTACTTCCGGGTACTTCGGTACTGGTTTTCTCGGGTACTTTCCAAACTATTAGGGTTTCACTTTCGAGATTCATTAACGGGTGCTGCGCGCTTGAAGGTGTCAAAATGATCCTTGGGGAGGCTTAACTTTATAGGTGATTTTGGATTTGGGGTAACATTCAATTTTGAAACCTAATTGCAGGTATGGCAAATGTTGACGTTTCATTGTGAAATGCTTCCTCTGTGTTGGTTCGATACCATGTTAATGTTTATGCCATTTATTATAGCCCTTGTATCAATAGATACAGCAACATAAGACAAGATCAATGATAATCGAGAAATACGATTCACAAGAGACACAACATTTATCCCGAAACTTCAGGGGAAGAAAACCCAACAAAACGCCCCAATATAAATAGCCAATACAATGCCAAGAGATCTCATGCTAAAATAAAAATTTTCCAAGATATACCACTCTCTCTCTCCTGCTCTGCAGAATGTGACGTAACTTGTCTCTCAACCGGCAAAGGAGTTGTGATCAAATGAGGCGCTTGCCTCCTCAGATGAGTACAAGTTCTGGCACAGGTGAAGTGTCTCTTCATTGGCAGGCCGACTTATCCGTGGGCAAACCAACCTTTATTATATTTCTGGTCTCTTAATTAACTCATAAATAATTTTATTCAACTCCTATTAAGCAATTAGTTCCTTTAATTCAATACGCAAAAGGGGATTTGGTCCTATTATTAATATTCCATGATCAATCCACAATGGGATTGATCCCATGAATAAAATATCAATAATAATAAGAATACTTTGCAATTACATTTACTTCAACAAAATTTAGTACAAACATATCATCCAAAGATCATCGGGAAGACATAAAGAACAAAACCAAATTTTGAAAGATATACAGTGGTGTATGTATTGGACCAACAAAGCCGCTTGGGAAGAGACTTTCCATTGGTAGAGCTTGTGACAACAACAACTATCAAGGCACCATTAAGATGACACCATTTGATTTTCTTTACTGGCGACCGTGTCAAACTCCATGGAGATGGGATTGAATTGAGGATAAGGTCCTAGTAGGACCAAAAGTTTATTATAAATGGAAATGGAAGAGAAAATGCGATCGATAAGACAAAGGATTAAAGAGGTGCACATCATAACAAAAGAGTTATGTTGATGTGCACTGCGGTCGACCGCGAATTAGAAGTTGAGATCAAGTCTTCTCATGGGTTAAACCGCATAAGAGTTCATCAAGTTTGGAAAGGGTGCTAAACTCTCTATATTTGTGGTACCTTTCAAATTTGTGGAAAAGAAAGGACCAAGGGCCTATCAATTAGCCTTGCCTGATTTTTGAGGCACATGCATGATGTTTATGTATCCTGCTACACATTATGTTAGTGATCCTACACATGTGATTGACATGAGTTCTCTTGCAAGGTTGACTTAGGGTGCACTCCATGATGAGCTAATCTGCATTTTCATGGACTCATCATATTCAATAACTAAGATCGCCGAATAGTCGATCATCAGGTCAAGGTCCGCTGGGACAATTATATCCACACTTGACTACCTGGGAGGACACATATTATATGCACCAACAGTTTCCATATTGTTTTGATATATTAGACACATATATCTTGTTAAATACTTTTATTACTTCATTTGAGACAATCGTAACTTCAGGATGAAGTTTAAAACAAGAGGGGGTGCATGTAACATCTCGGGCCTTGTGAGAACATGTCATTAACTTATTCTTTGAGGACACTTCATGCAAGTGATCCAGCTATAGTACATGGTTATTTGTTTCGATTATGGATTGTTATGATGATGTTCATGGATTTCATGATTTTTGATATATATGTATTGAAAAGTCTGATTGACAAGTTTCCCCTGAGTGTAGGACACTTGATAGATTGTGGATGCCGATGGCATCAATGAACCTCCTCAGACTCTGAATTGAGTCTGGGAGTGGATTAATTTTTTGAGTATTTCATTTATGCATATTGACATATGATCGATTATAGTATCACTTTGTATATGATCATTGATAGTGTTTCATTGATGGACGTGTTGTCGATTTTTTTCTAATATGACTCACATAAGTAAAGGGACCATGCACATAGACCAAATATTGAGGGAGAGGTGTGGCATCATTCTTGTCACAACCTACTAGCACTCACGTCCTGGCTCGAACTGTAGAATAATGATTACCGCCCAGAGGTCCACAATCATGAGGGCAAACTGAGACATTCTCTCTCAAAGATTTCTAAGGGACGCACAATAAAGCAGGGTCCCATTCTTTAGAATCCTTAGGTCAGCCACAGCACACCGAATGGAGTATTGACTCTAAGGGCTGGACAACTACCAAAACCAGTTAAAATGCCAGTGGCACCCTTAGATGCATAGGAGAGCACATTGAGGGGCACATCATTTGATTTAAAAAGAAACTTGAGTCAACAAGTCTAAGTGGCCTAGATAACAATAAATTAATTTGACATTGGTTCTGACGTAAAATAATTAAGTAATGAGTAAATTAATAATTAAAATCCAAGAGTCTAAGCCTTTTCAAATAAAAATTTAATCAAGCCTAATTATAAGTTTTGCAAAGAGGCTAAACTGAAATTAATAACTAACCAAAATAGGAATGAGGTAAATCAATAAGAAATTAATAAAACGACATAAGTCTAAAGAATTAATATAACACACACGTGAGAAAGAAAATACCAAATTTGAATAAAGCATGAAAGAATGTGTACTCATAGAAAAGTATTTAGAGTGTAGTTAACACTAGTCTAACTAGAGAAGAATCTTATTTTAACTCAAATCAAAATTAGTAAGGCGTCAATCATTAAATGGGAATATGGGAATAAAGAGACAATTATGAGTGATTAAAGGAGCTGCTTAGGAAAGAAGCAAAGAGAAATTGACTTTAATTAAAAATAAAATGTGGAATTACTTTTGCAACTTGGTGGAGAGGATGACAAGTGTAAGGGGAAATAACTCTAAATTATTTAATTAAAAATTAATTGTGCAAGTGTGTCATTGAGAAAATTCTATAAAAAAAAATGGTCTATGAGAAATGGATCACACAAAAGATATGTGGGTGTGTTATGTCAGCAGTAATCTTTGATTGGTTTTAGATTTGTGAGAGTTGGGATTCCAAGTTTGAGATAAAGTGGTGGCTCTACCTTGCGAGAAAAGCTCATAGCTAGAGGATTGTCGGTTGTGTGTGTGGGCCCTTTGCGACTCAGGGGGCTAAGAGGGAAGAAGAGTAGTAGTACCCCTAGTGTTCACGGGGAGGTATTGGTGAAGTCTCATCGATTAGCAAGAAGAGAAAGGAAGGGAACGTGAGTTGTAGAATATCATCATCAATTCCATATCCAAGCCCAACTCGTCGGTTATAGTATTATTTTTGAGTCTTGCAACTTTATTAAGTTTAATTTGTTTAATGTAGTCTTATAAATTTGTCGCAAACGGTGTTGTAAATTCTAAATCCCAATTGACATGAGTTCTTTGCAAGTGTTGGACATGAGTTCTTCGGGTATGTTGGACATGAGCTGTGATTGGCATGAGTTCTCGTAAGTGTTGATTCCAGGCTGACTCAATGCATTTAGACAATATGCATTATGGACCATCACATCTGGCTAAACTATGACGCTTGAATATCGACGTCATGTCCAGTTGGGACAATTATAGTCCACACTTGACTACCCGGTAGGACACATATGATATGCCAACAATTTCCATATTTTTTTGATATATTAGACATATATATCTTGTCAAATACTTTTATTACTCATTTATATACTGTGCAACTTCAAGATGAAGTTTAAAACAAGAGGTGATGTAACATCTCATTTTATGAACATGTCATTACTGACTTATTTCTTGAGGATACTCATGCTATCCGTTATAGCAATTTCAATGGTTATTTGTTTCTTTTATGGATTCTTATGATGATGTTCATGGATTTATGATTTTGATATATATGTATTGTGCAAGTGTAGATTATTGACGTTTTCTCCTGAGTGTGTAGGACACTGACAGATTGTGGATGCCGATGGCATCAATGGACCTCCCCGGGAATCCAGCATTGAATCGTATGGGATTGTATTGTTTTGAGTATTTCATTTATGCATAACATATCGATTATAGTATCATCTTACATGGATCATTTATAGTGTTTCATTGATAGATGCAAGCTGCTTCCACTGCCAATATGAATCACATAAGGAGTAAAGGACCATGCACATAGACCGACATTGAGGGAGAGGTGTGGAAGAATTCCTGTCACAGCCTACATCAGGCACTCCACATATGTCGTGGGTTCTAATAGGTGGTTAACGACAATTAGTTCGAGAGGTCCAATGGTTGTCGTGGAGGGAAGATCGAGATAATGCCTCACTAAGATTCTAAGGGGCTTAATAACAAGGTAGGGTCCTGCCCTTGTGAATCTCAGTCAGCCGGTTGCTCCAAATGGGAGTGTTGACTCCAAGGGTTGGACATGTACCAAAACTAGTCTAAAGGAGAGTGGCACCCTTGGAGCACAGGAGTGCGTCTTGAAGGGCACCTCATGTGATTTGAAAAGAAACTTGAGTCAACAAGTCTAAGTGGCCTAGATAACAATAAATTAATTTGACATTGTTGGATTTAAAATAATTAAGTAATGAGTAAATTATTAATTATAAATCCATATAAGAGTCTAAGCCTTTTTCAAATAAAATTTAATCAAGCCTAATTATAAGTTTTGTAAAGAGGCTAAATTGAAATTAATAACTAAATCAAAATAGGAATGAGGTAAATCAATAAAAGAAATTAATAAAAATGATATAAGTCTAAAGAATTAATATAACACTTGAGCAAGAAAGTACCAAATTGGAATAAAGCATAAAGTATTTAGAGTCTAGTTAACACTAGTCTAACTAGAGAAGAATACTATTTTAACTCAAATCAGAATTAGTAAGGTGTCAATCATTAAATGGAATATGGGGAATAAAGAGACAACTATGAGTGATTTAAGGAGCGCTTTTAGGAAAGGAGAGGGAAATTGACTTTAATTAAAATAAAATGTGGAATTACTTGTGCAACTTGTGGAGAGGATGACAAGTGTAAGGGGGAAACAATTCTAAATTATTTAATTAAAAAGAAAATTAATTGTGCAAGTGGGGATGTGTCATTGAGAAAATTCTATAAAACAAATGGTCTAGATGAGAAATGGATCACACGGGTTATGGGTAAATTTATGCTGCAAAATTTTTGATTGGTTTTACTTGTGAGAGTTGGGATACCCAGCTTGAGAGAGAGTGGTGGCTCTACCTTGCGAGAAAAGCTCATAGCTAGAGGATTGTCGGTTGTGTGTGTGGCCCCTTTGCAGCTCGGGGGGCTAAGGGGGAAGAAGAGTACCCCTAGTGTTCAATGGGAGGTACCGGTGAAGTCTCATTGATTAGCAGGCAGAGCAAGGAAGGGAACGTGAGTTGCAGAATATCATCGTCAATTCCATATCCAAGCCCAACTCGTCGGTTATAGTATTATTTTTGAGTCTTGCAACTTTATTAAGTTTAATTTGTTTAATGTAGTCTTATAAATTTGTCGCAAACGGTGTCGTAAATTCTAAATCCCAATTGACAAGTTCTTGATAGTTATTGTGAATCTAGAGAGTGAATTTCGGTGTTGACATTTCAAATTCTCAAATCAATAATGGATGTGAGTTGATATATGTATGCATAGATTTCAATATCTTGGTCACTGCCCTTGATGTCATATTATAATTGTAAACTAAATTTCATCATACAGTATTGTGATTGGTGTAGTGGAATGACTCGTGTACGGTAGGATGAGAAGAATATTGTGTTATTTACATAGAGATGAAATTTATATGTTAATAACAATATGTCCAGGACTGGGTTAAACCTTTAGTAAAGGTTATTGAATGAAAGGAGGAACTTCGTAAGACTATGTTATTACATTTCCAAGAATATGAGTCCATCAACAAAATCTTGGTGATTACCCTGTGCACTAAGTTGATGGTTAATCCCAAAATTTGGTCACAATGGCTTCGATGGTAACCTTCATTGTGTGAAGTCATTCCTGGATGGTAGTTTCCAGTGTTGTAACTCCCATCCATATTCATCCAGGGTTTCTATATGCATATGCCAACCAAGTTGTTACTGTTGCAAACGAAATTGTTATTAGAATGCAAACAAGTTATTTCTATTGCAACGAATTTAATCTTGTATACAACCAAAGTTATGTATGCTCCTATGTATTTAATATTGAATGCAACCACGTTATTACTGTTGCAAATATAATTGTTATTAGAATGCAAACAAGTTATTTATGCTGCAATGAATTTAATCTTGAATGCAGCCAAGTTATTGTTTTTGTAAACGAAATTGTTATTAGAATGCAAACAAGTTATTTCTGCTGCAACAAATTTAATCTTGAATGGAACTAAGTTATTCCTGCTGCAAACAAAATTAATATTGGAATGCAAACTAATTTATTACTATTGCAGCGAATTTATTACTAGAATGCAACCCAATTTATTCATGATGCCAACGAAATTGTTATTAGAATGCAAACAAAATTATCGTCATATGCAGAGTGCGTGAATTCTTCACGGCCAATGAAGAAAAAGGTTTTGGGAAAGAATGGAACGTAGGCCAACTCCAAGCCTATGATTGTTGAAGGGGGGTTTATGCAGGGTTCTAAGAGTCACAACATCTCGTGAAGGGTGCAAGGATGGGAATAGTTAAGGACGTGAGCATGTAGGGACTGATACCAGAAACCACCCTTTTGCTGCGAATTACCCCGATTATCCTTATTCCTTTTCTAGAGCTATTCAAACCTCAGAGGTATTGACAAAATTGCCAAGGCACTGCCTTCAGTTACCCTTTATTTGAGCTTATATTTCGCCCAGAAGATCCTTATTTTCATCTTGCGTTTGGGTAGCTTCGCCACAGACACTATTTGTTATTACGTATGTCGAAGAGAATAACAATCAGGATGCATCGACTCCTGGTTCGAAAACTGTCTTTTTCTTCTTGTGAGACAAATGGAATGTCTATTGATGGAGGGGCTGATACACCCGCCCTTGGATCAGAGGCGTTTGTTCCAGAGATTTTAAATAAAAAGACTACCATCCACATGCACTGCATGTATTTTGAAAACGGAAGTACATGTTGAATCGTATGTTGATTCCTTCTCTTTCACCATAGCTGGCGCTAGGGCTGACCATTCTAATAATAGTGTAAAATGTTTATGTTAATTTTAACGCACAAGAAAATATTTCAGGCCTTTAACTTCACTTCCGACGCCAATTGGACTACCATTTCGCGTTGCAGCGACCGACTGCCAACTCCTGGATCTCATTTTTCGATGCGTAGGCCCAGAGCAGTGTCTGAGCTTATCATCAACAAACCACCAGGGCTGCCAAGTAACCCAAATAAAATTTCCACTTCATTTGTCTGAGTTAAAACACCATTACATTATAAAGCAATAATACTTTAGGGAGGAAATATGTTGAACCCAACCGCAAGAATTGTGGTTCTGCTCGATGAACTCATTAGCTCCTAGTCTTACTCTGCCACTCTATTTATACCTAGTCTATGGCTTCGATTTACCCAGTGAGGAAAACCATTTTCTTTGACTGTCGAGCTCAATCTATTTTTCTAGAAAAATTTAATGTTGGATCAAGGGTGGGGCCAATCTCCGAAATCCTTGATAATGGAAGTTGATGTGTTAACCATTCTCGTGTGAGATCAGTTACTTAGTTAACTGTTGTTAATCCTTGAGGAGTGTGTGGAGAATGGTGCTCTTGGTGGTCTTAAATGAAAGTGAAATCCTTTGGCAAGTTACTATTGATATTAGAGTGGGTTCTATTTGTCACAAGGATTGTACTTACACCCTCACGTGTTCAAATGTCTTTGTGTACCTTCCCTTCCTTAGTTGTGTTGACTTAATTGAGTTATTGAATAAGCAAAGTAGTTATTCTCTTGCACTGTGAAGAATTCATGGTTATTTTGATCTATAATCTAGTCTTGAATTCAATTTATGATTGGGTAACTAGCATACTCTTGCGCCTTGAAATTAAAGTTGATGATTACCCTTGCGCCATGAAAATAAAATTGATGACTACTCTTGCACCTTGAAATTAATGTTAATGTATGATTGATTAAGTAATTAGATTCTATTGCGCCACTAAATAATGTTGATGTATGATTGTTTTAGTAACTAGATTACTCTTGTGCCATTAATTATGTTGTTGTATGATTGTTTTAGAAATTAGTTTACTCTTGCACCATTAAATAAAGTTGATGTATGATTGTTTTAGTAGTTAGATTACCCTTGCGCCATGTAATAATTTTGATGTATGAATGATAATCTAGACTGGAGTTATGAGTTGTGATGGATTAACGGATTTAGACACCTCCTTGTTCCTCAGAACAATCGCTAGCCTTGAGACCTTAAGTGGTCAAAATCAATCAGATGAATCTTGGGCTTGAGCATTGCTTATGTGTTTTGGAGGTCCTAACCATGTAGTATAGGATGGGTGGGTAGTTATTTTAATTTTCAGTGACATGGTTGATCATTATGTATATTTTTCTTAGGTTGACTGTGATGTGTTGAACTGCGCCACTATATATGTTTATGTGTTGATCATGTGTCGGTATTATCTATGTTAATGTGTTTCTTTGTGTAATTATTAATTACGATGATGAGTTGTGTGTAATGCTACTAATTTATGTTGTGACGATTTTAGATTTCTAACGCAAAGAAAAATATTTACCTTTTGTACATCGCTATTTGTTGTCATAACAGAGGGACCGTTACACACTCCACGAACCTCGCATGGGTTCCTCTACTTTGACTCCAAGTGCACTATTCCCAATATGCTATCCTTACAACCAACATGCCAATATATGGTAAAAGGATGGATTGTATAAACGAGGATGACTAGAAGGGAATATTGAGGATGAAACTCAGAACAGGACGCAAAAGGCTTGGAATGCAAGGGATAAAATTTGGTAGAGTTCACTTGCCTCTTCTTTCATATATCCAAATGACCCCCCTAGGGCCCCTTTTATATGGAGAAAAATATGGTTAATTATTTGTCATAAGGGCTACAAGAGGTAAGATGGTTGTGCAACCTGACATAGCCTGTAAACTCCGCCCGAAAGCACATTTGTTTTTTAATTTTTGCAACTTTTTAGAGTATATGCGGGTTGTCAGGCATGCAGCTAGCATATGTACGCACACTACATATGTAGAAGGGAACGTACACCATGACTTTTTTATTTTTAAGAGGAACCTCAACAAAAGTGGTTGGTGGATGTGTAAGTAAGCATGCCGAAGTAAAAAATGCATGATAGTGGCATTTTTTAGCTATAACACATAGGCATACACAACAAAATTTCTATAATTCTCATTCTCTACTATACAATGCCTTAGGAAATTCATCCCCTCTAGTTTTCTAGTGCAAGCAAGGGGAAGATGAATATGTCGATTTCTCTTTGGTCTCCTAGGATGATAGTCTTGGCTCAATTATGGTTAATTAATAGCATGTACACAATAATTTAAGGCCACTTTCCTTTCCTAGCTACACACATCATATCCATTGTGAATTCCATTCCTCTTTCTACCAAACAAAAAAAACCCCACCTACTCAAAATTTTCACATGTTTATGTGTTTTACTAGTGTAGGTTGCAAGTAGTGATGACCATGAATACATATGAATTTCTCTCTAGTTGATATCAACAAAATGGAGGATGAAGAATAAGAAAAAATAAGCTTTCATGCACAAAATTGGGGATGATATACCTTTTGGACCATGTGTTCTCCTTTATGTACAAAGAGTATTTCACAAGAACACATGATGTAACATGTTAAACTATGTGACGATAATTCTTAAGCATAAGGAAGCATATGTTAAAGGTTATTCTCTGAGAACCTATTTTCATCCCCTATTAAGTAGTCATAGTCCCCTCTTTTCCCCTTTCTAACCTACCTGATGGTTTTATCACTATATTAATATTTCATTTTTTACATAATTTTCCAACATAGTATAAAGTGCACCATGATAATATCTATCGACATGGTCACTAGGAAATGTACCTAAACATAAACATGGGAAACCACCTAACAAAAATCTAGCCATTGTCTAGTGGGGCCTTGGCCTTGAGATCAAAACTAGGAATATACACAAGGCATCTTACACATTTACACAATGGTGTCATCTAGCTCACCTCGTTTAGTTTGACAATGTCAATTAAATCACATCATATCCATGGTTTAACATAATATATATAGGGGTCCAAATTGGGGGTATTACATCAATAAGTAATAAATATAGGAAGTGGATATTGGTTCTTCACTCTAATTATATTGAATTTTAAGTAGTTACTACACGTGCACCACGTACAATCATTTTTTGAGATCAACATAATTGAGCCACAAAAAGTGATGAATAAGTTCTTGATAATTCTTCCTATTCTAGAATTTCTTTTGTAGTAGATGGTTGTTTTCAATAACTTTAAGTTATGAGCTATATTTAAAGTGTTTCACTTACATGTTAATGGATACAACTCACAAAGCTCATCCAATCCATCTGTATAATGCTCAAGCATGGCATTTAATGACTTTTTTTTTAATGAATAATAGGAGAGAGTTATGATTCTTTAACTTAATGAGATTTGATTTGTTTTAGGACAATCATAAACTCAAAATATATGAATGATCTATGAATCTTGGATGATCTTAAGCTTTAGAACTCTAACCTACACACATCACAATGCAATAATCATAAGATAATGTATATAATAATGACTTTATTTACCTCTTAAATATATTAGTTATCCCTCATTTCCCATGTATAACTACGACCATGTCTATTTTGTATTTACATATACTTTTGAAGACCAATATACCTAATTAAAACCATTACATACACTTCATACTCATACTCCTTATAGTGAACGAGTCCAAGTCTTGTTGTACTTTGAATAAACCAAAAGATGCAATAAAACAAAAGAGTTAGAGCCTTAAAACTTCACAAAAGGGTCTATAATATAGACATGTCTAACATATTAGGCACATATTAATATTTTAAATGATAAAAATGTGAAGGCCCTGCATGGGATTGTAAGCCTAAGTAACCAAACATAGTGTATAATAAAACTTTGATAAACTCAAATTTATGTAAATGAAGGGTGTATTAAGTATGTCCAACCAAAGTGATGAATTTGCACAAGCATCATAATTTTTAATCGAATCTCTAATAACCTCCCATCAAAAGGACTTTATCAAACCCAAGCATCCACGAGCAATTACATCAATAGAAATATCCTTGCATCTTTATCATAACTAAGTCTAGGTCAATGAACAATATAACACTAAGAATATTACATTTAAGAAACGCTCATTACAATCGAAAGGTAGATTACATTTATCATCTCAATCATTTATGTGAACTAATGACTAATTACATTGACTTTATAAATTGTACAAGGTCATTCTAGTATGAAATGGAATCAACATTGGATGAAACTTAAACCATAGAAAAAGGGTAAGTTCAACCATGTGCACGAGATCTTAATTGTGTTAAATAATTATAGTAAATACGATAATTGAGTGCCACGAAAGTGTACCATTTAAGGATTCGAAGGTAAGTGACCTTTCATACTTGACTAGACTTATGTACTTTAGCTCAAAAGTCAATATTATTAAAGATTAGATTTATAACTAAGAGGTAAGAATGATTTGTGAAGAAAAATTATTTGTTGTGTATGTTATAAGGAAATTATATAAATTGTGGTATGTTATATAAATTATAATGCCTTAAATATATGGATATGATGTTTTAGTATGGAAATATTATGTAAGTTAAATATGTATTAAATTATAATGCTTTAAATTTAGGGATATGATGTTCTATCATGGAAATATCATGGAAATATTATGTAAGTTAAATAAGAATTAAGTATTGTAATCTGTAATCATAGTCATATGTGTAATTAGATTTTGAGAAATATTTTCAATTATTTATTTTGTTTAAATTGTTATCAAACTACTTATAAGGGATTTGTAAATGTTCTTAATGGATTCACCAATTTAAGGTGTTGTTAGACAATTTCTATTGCAAATTAGAAATGACACCAACACCCTACTTCTCACCAAATGGGAAAGCTTTCAGTTTGAGTTGAACCTTGAGGTAATAGAATGTGAAGGAAAAATTTGGGGCAAAGATGCTAAATTAGTGTAGGTTATTGTAAACAAATTTTCGTCATTAAAAAAAAACTTTGATGAAGTGAAATTATTGATCATTTTAAATTATAGGTGTAAAGTCCTTTCAATTGGGGAACCACATCTCCACAACCTAGAATCTTAACACTATATCATTAATATAGGAATTAAGTCTATTCTTATTTCAAAATGACAAAATGATTTATTATTGATGGGAAAGTTTTCCATTTAAAATTAATTGATCTCAATGCTTTAGAATTTTAATTACGAAATTGAAATGCATAAATCACATATAATTTAGGACTAAAAGTAAAATTATTAAATCACAAAAATAAAGTTATTATGCTAACGCATAGAAGCTAAAGTTATTATAATTGCTAAAATAAATGACAAAACTAAAAAATAAAGTGCACTAACTAAATAATAAGGTGAAAAAAAGGAGTGTGTTATATTTTTAAAAGGGACACTAATATTCTTTCTCAACATGGAGGAAGAATTACAAACATGACTAGGGAAATATGATATGAATTAAAAAAGGAAAAAAAAAAGGAAACAAAGTTAAGAATAAATGCAATTTTGTTTTGTTGATTCTTTGAAAGATATAATGTTAAAAAAAATCATTCATGATTACAAGTATAATTTCGTGGAACTTTTGAAAATTTTAATGTTAACTCTAAGATATTTCATAGAATTTAATATTAATTTTAATTTTAAGGAGTTTGTTGTATGAAACTAAAAGCACTAAACATATATTGTTTCTTGGTTTCTTAAAAATAACCTAATATTTAAAGAGATATGCCTTACATTGAATTAGGGTAATTGTTGAAACTAAAATGAATATTTTTTCTCCTTTATAAAAACTAAAATCTAAGATACCCATATGATTAGTTCTAGCAATTTAACGTGCCATGCCAAAGTCATATTAGCTAAGGAGGTCACAAGATCAAATCCACTTACATCCTTGTGGTTATACGTACATGTTGAATGTTGATGACATTTACCTTGAATGCCACTCATAGAATGTGAGAAGTGCCCAAAAGGTTTCCTTTAGAAACATTTCACCACAAAAAAAAGAAGAGTAAAATAGTGACCAAATGCATTTATCGTCAACGATCTATCCTAGTTTGATAAAATTTTGAAACCACTTTCCCATTTTTTTTAAATCAATGACATCAAAATTTCTAAATCTCTTTTGGAATCTAAATTGGAATTTAATTTTAACCTTGTGATGATAGGATTAAGAAGCCCCATGCATATGTCGAGCTAGAAGACACAACATATGTTGGGAAATGGTAATCTTGGTTTATGTAATGAAGAGTTAGGATTAGTTATGGTCTTGTCTCCTTATTATTCATTCTCTTATGAATGATAAGGAAGAGATTGATTGATTTCCGTAGGGTCTTATTGGGTTGTTTATCTCCTTCTTCAAACCTTAAGTGGAGGAAAGGGGACTTTGCCAATGGTTGATTGTCTATCCTTTTGATGTTTTTTTTGTATTTATGTATAATATGCTTAAGTTCAATTCTTATGATGATAAATTTTGTGTTTTATGTTTGAGTTTTTGGTAAAAAATTATGTTCATAGTAGATTAGTCTATTAGTTACTTTCTTAAATGGTTCATGTTTATTAATTATTGAGTAACAGGTTATGTAGTATCATTAATCTTGGAATTATGAAGTTAACACTAGGCTTGTTAAGATTATACATTATGATGGTTAGTGTGGTACATTTTTCTAATGCAATGGTCATGAAGATAATGTACTTGACGATTAATTCATCATTTAGCTTATTTAAAAAAAAACCAACAACAACTAGGTAGATATGTTCCAACTTTTGAGATTTTATCAATGAAGCTAACTCTATGAACCAAGGAAAAATCATAGAGTTATCTCATATGATAATAAAGTATATAGAAAGAGTAATTACTAAGTGCAAACTCAATGTTAGAGTTTCAGACTTAGTACATAACTTAACATAACTTAGCATAAAAACATAACAAGAATAAAAAACTTAAGATTTCCAACATATGTATCTTGAGTATCTTTGATACACTAATAATCATTATAAAAAAGATAAGATCACAATACAAGCTCATAAATGTTTGAATATATTTTGCATGATGTTTGATTTAAATGAGGAAAAACCTCTCATATATATAGGTTTGAGGTTTGAGTGTTCATTCCAATACCCCAAAGTACGTGACCACATCTCATAACTGTGCACATAAGTCATATTAATACATGCACATAAGTCATACTAATTGTGCCCAAAGTGGACCTATTCAACTCTAAATTGCCTAGTAAACTTATCAAATCACAAGTTGAGTTTAATAACAAACCACAAGGTTCCAAAATCCTCCCTTAAACACAAATTGGTAGACTAAATCAAATTACATCAACATCCCCTCTTAATTGATAACAACAAGAAATTCAATTATGTAACTGGATAACTTATTCATGGCAAAGTATAATAATGCTCATAAAAGAGTCTTGAAAAATTAACAACACCAAAATGATACAATAATATTTTCAAGAGAAGTCATAAACACTTCCACCTCCAAATTTGTGCACTATGATCACAATCATCTCCCACACTAAATGGTGAAGAAATAAGAGCAATTGAGAAATGATTAAAAAGAAGAACAAAAATTCCTTAAAAAATGGCAACAAATAACCCCAATCAATTAATCAACTAGACATTAATGCTCTAGCCAATTTACTATCTGACAATCAAGTTGGGTTTATGCCCATTAATGACGTCATCGGTTGTCGAAGTGCTGTACGCCCTCGGTTGTCGAAGTGCCCGAAAAATAAATTTGAATCCAAAAAATTTCTGCGGAATCCGAAAAATTCCTTCTTATTGATGGTACGTAAGGATTCACAAGTCTTCAACAACTGCAAGACAGACCAGTCCTTCGACTAACGCTGTCGATTTTTCGTACAAAGGCACGGCTCAGAGCAGTGAAGGTCTATCGAAAACCATGAATAATTCCGCAACCAACAACACAATTCGCATATATCTTCAAATTCCCAAAGGATTACAACCATACCGACCACTGCGCTAGAATCGTGCCTCCACTGACTCACGGTTTTCAATAATATGCAGCTAAATCTACATCAAATCCGCATGGATCGGACGTGACCTAGACGAAGGGCACGGTTGGTATATCTGAAAAGGAACAATTCTTACACAACATTATCCATCTACCACATGCTCACATGACATTGAAGGACGCGCCCAATGAATAGGTCTTTTAGGGCGAACAATAACCAGCCTGCTGCGGCGGATGGTATATATAAACGCCGCGGTGAGATATATCCAATAGTGTATATACCACTCGTCGGGGCAGGCTGGTTATTGTTCGTCGGCTTTCATATATAGATGGGTTGGTATATATATCGAGATATATCCGATGGTCCAAGCCTAGATAGAGTTAGTTTACTGGCAGGCATTGTAACGAAGTCTCCGGGCGTTGTAACTGGCCTGGATAGATTGAGTTTACTGGCGGGGGCGAAAAGATGCTCAACCCCAACCTTTTATTAAGAAGAAAGAGGGTTTAAATGCCTAATAAATAAGAGTAATAAATAAGAATGGATCTAGGGATGGAGGGATGGCCGGGATGGATTCATAAACTGTTTGGATTTAGAGAAAGGGAACTAGATAGGAGGATAGACAGATAGTGAGAGATAGGTATTATTATTTTGTTCTTTCATTCATTACGCAACGATAGAAATATGCTAATAGTGTATATACCACTCGTCGGGGCAGGCTGGTTATTGTTCGTCGGCTTTCATATATAGATGGGTTGGTATATATATCGAGATATATCCGATAGTTTATATACCAGTTATCGCCACAGGCTGGTTATTGTTAGTTGGCTTTCACACACATAGATTTGCTACAATACATTTTCAAATAAAATCTATTAAGACAACATAAAACTATCATAGTTGAATATAAGATACTAGCACAGCCGCTAACTCGTCGCTGGTAAACCTGTTAAACTTCTAGCTTACGACTTACAGCTGTTAAACTTCCCGCTTACGGCTTACAGCTGTTAAAAACGCAAGCATGCACTGTAAACTAGCACAAACGACTGGCGACCGCTGGTGATGCCAGCACAGAAACGCGACCACCAAAAATCAGTCAACAGAAACATGAAACACCAAGATCTTACCACTCTGTGCGAATACCTTAATATTTTTTAATCAGGTAGATGTGGCAATAAGTTAGTGAACACAGTAATTTTTAAACACGATTAGGTTAAATGTAAAAAAGTAAACATATAAACGGATGTCTTTATAACCAGCTTCGAAGTTAAGGGATGAAATCAGAGCCATTCATTTATTGTGACGACTAAGAATATTCTAGGCATATTTAATCTCGCCCATAGAAAACTTATTAAGAACTAAAAACCTATTAAATGTGCCCATTGTCAATAGGTGTATGCCTTTCGACCTAATTAACATAAATTAATTTACATATTAAACTAATTATTTAGAATATAAAATTTATTATCTAAATTAGACAACAAGATTATTAGTAAAATTGCAATTTTACAGTACTTAAATTGTATTTCTGTTGATAAAATCACAATTTTATAGTATTCAAATTGTATTTATGAATATATAAATCTATTCAACATCCTCTAAAATTTCAAAATATCCAAAATATTTTTTAAACAAAACCTTCCAAAAATTTACTATGAAAAAAAATAAAAACCTAAAACATTTAACCTACATCATTAGATAACAAAGAATTACAAAAACCAAGGTTTAATACTTGGTTAGTTTGAGTTTTTTTCTCATTTCTTTGAAACAATCTTTGGATAAGTGAAACTATATCAAATCATTGACTTTGAATGTATCATCTTGTTTATGTTGATCCCGTTGAGCGTTATATCTCAACAGAGATTCCTCTAAATCCTTCTACACTTGTTCATGAATCTTATTAATGTCTTAAATAAAATGGAAAGCCTTGTTTTTCTCATCTTGATCATGTCTAATATCTATTCTTCCAATTGGATATACCAAATAAACAAGTGTTTTCTTTAGAAGTCCAAGACAAACCTCAAAATGAAATTTTTTTATTGATTAATGTGCTTACTTTATTGTATACATCATAAATGTATGACGCATTTTCTTCCTATGTCTTTGTCTACTTATGGTTATACAAGAAAAGTGATTGTACCAATGTGTTATTAACCAATTCACTTGAGTCTATCCATTTCTAAATATTAAATGTAGTGATGTTGTTTAACTTAGTGTCCATTAAATTCGAGAATGTGGTCCAAAAAATGGATGATAAAATTAACATCCACATCTGACTTAATAATGTAGTAAACTCTGAATGCAACCACAAATGAGAAAATAATTGTTTTCTTGATTCTTTCTTATGACCAACGTTTAATAAGTAATGGACACATACATCTTGATAAATATTTTTATGATCACAAAAAATAATTGTGGTGTTACTTTGTCTTTATAAGTCATCTAACAAAATCGATTCAAATACTCTCTCAAGGTATGGAGGGTACAAGAATTATAGTATGCAACACTGATTTTTTGTTTGTATCTTTAGAGATGATTGTCATTGCATACCCCCTCACAAAATTATTGAAATTTATTTACATATATGCCATTTAACATATGATTTGATAAAGTTTAGGATTGGTAACATATGCATTCATGAAATCTTTTATGTAAAAAATGTCAAGTTTTATTAAAATTGACAATGAAACGATTGATGTTCTCGATAGAAAATATGCAATCTTGTTATGGGAACATTTCTTGTACTTGATGACCAAATTAAATGATTTAAAGTATGGAATTCATTTAAAATGTTAACTTTTCTATAATTATAACTAAGATTTTAAAAATTACAACAAATGATGCTTTGAATGTATCATCGTTTCCTTGTTGAGTAAATCGTTTTTCACATGTTTAACTTTGTGAACAATAAAATCAACTCTTTATCATAGGCTAGGTACACTACACCATTGAATGTTTATAAGTGATATGATATTATCTTACCTTGATGCAATAGTACCACCCCCATGGCATACCCCAAGGCATCAACTTCAAACTCAAAAACAAATTGCAAATTCAATGATCCTCACATTGAGGAATTACATACTTTATCCTTTAAATATTCAATGACATATTGTGCTCTTCTATCTACATGAAAATCTTATTGCACCTAACTAACCCAAGTAGTGAAGATCTCAAAAAACCCTGCTATAAATCTCTTTAGTTAGCTTGATAAACCTAGAAATATCTTGACATTAGTTACATTCTTTGGGCCAACCAAGTGAGTATGTATTTTTCTTGTCTAGGTTAATGTAGATTTGTTGTCCACTAATGATGAATTTCAAATATAATATCTCCTTAAAGTTACCTTGATTTAAGTCAACTTGCAACTTATGCTACCTCAAATTTTCAACTCTGACTAGATATTTCAAATTATCTTTCCAAATGTTACTAAATACCAATATGCCATCTGAATAGACAATAAAAAAGGTGTCTTGGTATGGTCTCAACATCTCATTCATTAGATGCTTGAAACTGTCTAGTGCACTTTGTAATCCAAATGGCATAACCAACCATTAAAATATCCATTTCCTCATATTGAAAACTATCTTTTGTGTGATCTCTCAAAATAATTGACAATAACTATACTTCAAATCCAACTTGGTGAAGAAATATGCATCATGCAATTAAATAATCAAATAATATATCCTTGATAGAAGATACTTCTTCTTTATAATTACCTTGATCAAGTCCCTAAATTCCACACACATATTCCAAGTATCATCATTCTTGGGCACCAATAACATGACTAAATGGCATGGTGATTTAATTTCTTTACTGTTCCCTTTTTCCAACAATGTCTCTACCCACTTCTTGATATCTCCCTTATTCCAACAACAACTCTACCCACTTCTTGATATCTCCATTCTCTAATAATTAATTTCTATACAATGCATTGTTTGGTAGTGCACCATCAAATACCAAGTCAATCTCATGTTGGATTGAACTCCTTGGTGGAAATACTTTCATATACAATATCACCACCACTACAATACCATGCTTTGGCATAATCTTTATCATCATCATCCAATGAAAGTTTTGGGATTTTTTAGAAAGTTCGAATGCTGCAAAACATAATGCAAGAGGGGGTGTCATGATTTGCATGAATTTTGAGTCAGTATTACATCATATATTTTGATGCATGTTCCATAAGGTGTTGTCTTAATGACGAAATATATGATGTAGATATTTTGAAGATGTTGACTTTGTGTCATCTTACACTGAATATTATTAAAAAAACACCTTAAAGAGTCACCTTTGCATCAAATTTGTGTCAACACATGTATTTTTCGTCGCATTTGTTTCATCATGCATCTATCTGGGCATCAATATTTCATAATCGACATCAAGTTTTCATCATACTTGAGTCATGTTAGTGTAGATTTTAACCTTGTATAATTAATTACTACAAACAGATTCTTAATCAAATAGAAAATATATAATGGCACACACACGTTACATAAATATTTTACTCTAGAAACCCAAACCGGGAAAACCAACAACTTGTTTAGTGTCACACCTCTAGTCTTCTATTCATCATGTATTCATTGTTTATAATAAAATACAATATATAGGATTCCACGACATCCAAAACCCCTAATCCATTGACCCAGATTAGTCAACAACCCTAATTCCTAAACCAGAATTAGAAAAACAATGGAGAAACCCATGTGTCGAAAAACCACTAAAAATGGACACAAAAATGCCCCCAAAAACAAATCTGAGGG
>SNQJ01S0089732.1:0-10243 GCA_010110895.2 Picea sitchensis
ATGGTGCATCATCACCCAAATGAACCTATCCAAAATCACCTTGAACATAATATAGAAAATGTTTCCTATGGGGTGTGGCATGCAATTATGCCCCTGAATCTACTACCCGAGACTCATAAATATTATCTACAAAAATAATCAAAGCATCTTGTAACACATCACCTGTTACATTTGCTTCCTGATTTTTCTCATGTTGTCCACCTCTTTGTTTCTTTGGAGCTCTGTAGTCTTTCTTTAGATGTCCTTTCTTCCCACAATTCCAACACTCTATCTTTCCCAGTCTGGATTTGGATCTTCCCTTCCTAGAATTCTCGCAGTTCCCTGATCCCTTTCCTCTATCCTTTTGTCTTCCCATGTTCTCCATGTTTAACGCATTACCTGATGTCTCACCTATGCTTTTCCATCGCATTTCCTCACTAAGGATAACACCAAAAACATCATCAAATTTTAAAGTGTTTGAACCAGAGAAAGATTTACTTACAACCATGACCAAGTCATTCCATCTTTCTAGCATTGAGCACAAGATTATAAGAGCCCTGACCTCATCATCAAAGTCCACTTTTACAGAACTTATCTGCAATAGACCCACCTTCTATAATCTTCATATTAAATAATCTCTTCATTAGAAATACCTTATTGGACACTGAGGGTTTTTCATACAGTTTAGCCAAGGCTTCCATCAGCTCCTTCATTGTCTTTTATTTTTAAATATTAAAAGCCATTGACGTTGCCAGGCTCCACCATATCGTTCCTAGTTCCTTTCTGTCAAGAACCTCCCATTCTTTGTCCTTCACGGCCATCAAATTATTTGTTATTCCACCCAATGGTAAAAATATATCCTTTTGATATAAATAATATTCCATCTGTATATTCCATAACTAGTAGTTTTGGTCGTTAAATTTCTCAACCCTAAACTTTCCATCTTTCGTCATTGCTCCCACTCGAACTAGGAACCCTCTTTTCCTGCGAGTTACCTTTCACTCTGATACTAGTTGTTAGATAAACAAGATCGTGGAGAAATAAAATAAAACAAATGCGAAAATAAAACACAGAAGATACACAATACAATAGAGACATAGATATACGTGGTTCACCCATTGTGGGCTATGTCCACAAGAGAAATTGTCAGGTCCTTCCTTTTTATTATCCAAAAAAATGAATGGATACAACCTACAACACACCCATTGTAGCTTACTCTTCTTTCTCTCACAATATCCTCTCTCAGAATACAATATTCACAATGTTACATAGATGCAATACAATTCCCTCATAAAAGAGGGTTTCCTTCTAGGGAAAAAAACCCTAACATAACTTCTATCGTCATATCTATGGCCTTATAATGAATAGTCCATATTTACTATGAAATTACAATATACATTTACAAGGAAATTTTTCCTTCGGGGGCCCACATGCCCCCAGACCCCGTAGGTGGGGAAATCCCCCCCTGTAACCCCCCTACGTGGAGGTGTGTACAATATTTTGGGGTGTACATTCTTCATGGGGTGTAAACATGACTGAAAACAATGACCTATGAAACAGGAATATAATCATGCTCCACAACGAACATGTTATTTTTATGGGATTGTCTAGACAGAGGTATCCTTGGTGATACCGATTAACGATGAACTTTGTTTCTTCTTATTTTCATTTTCCCAAGTCGAAAACTTGTGGGGTTCCTAGTATTTGTGTAATTCCTAATTTCTCCAAGAATTCAGTTTCGGGCTTCCAGTTGCCATTCTCCATTGCTCATTCTGTAAATTTTTCCATTGTTTGCTCCAGCCTGCTCCCTCTAAACTCGATTGTCGAATATTCTACATCTAGATTTGTAGTGGTGTTGCAGTTGCTCGATTGAATATTTATCTAGGTCTTGCACCCTCCAATGTGTTGATGACTTGTCCTCTCATCCTTGGAATTTTTGAATTTTGATTGGTGATCTTTGACAAATCAGTTAAATTTGCGGGTGGGATCGGATTTGTACTTAGCTACGGGGGTGAAAATAACAGTGAGATAAAGTCATAAGATTCTTCCATATTTATAGCTGGTACCAAAAGATTCAAATTGAATGTTTCCAATTGTTCTCTTAATTCATTCCCTTCCATCATAACTAATGGAGATACGACTAGGTCAAATGATTGGATATCTATATTGTTGATTGGTTGGCATTCATTTGGGTCCCACCGATCAATAATTGAAACATCTTATGATTGGATATCATATATTTTGACGCGACCATTAATGGTTTCTTTATTCTTGTCAATCCTTCCCTGACACAAATTGAATGCACTTACTTTACTGGCATCAATGTTTCCTTGATTGGTATTTTCCTGATCTCGACCAACAAGGTCTCTTTTATTAATGCATGGTTGGTGCATGGGTTGACCGATTTTTTTTCTTAAATCGTTAATTTTTTTGTTTTCTATGAGACTTAGTTGATGTTCTTGGTGACTTATGTGCTTGTCCATTTTTCTATGCCTCACTCTTTATGTATGATATCGATGTTCTATGTGCTCACTTGATCCACTTTCACTTGATGTTGATTTGTCYCGATCACTTGAATGTATTTCCATAAGTATTTTCCTTAGATCAGGTGATGGAGTGGTWTGTCATTCATTTCTTTGTCTTCTTTGTCTTGGGCTTTACCAGGGGATTCTTTCTCTCTCCATTGTCAATCTTTGTTTCTTTTTCTTTGATGCCTTGATGGACMTTTAATACTTCAATTTTCTTTGACGTTTTCTTATACCTGAATTTTTTTATAACCAAATTTTGTTTATAAGACTAAGAAGGGTTTATTTTTATAAGTAGATGATTAGTCAATATTGTCCCGATTCCGACTAGAACGTCGGATTTGCATCACTGTTGGTATTTCCCTGCTATATTTTTCCAATAGGGTTATTATCTTTCAAGGGTGATACGTTTTTAGATGGGAACCATTAATTAAATTTTTGAATGGGTGCTCCAACAATGTTCGGATTTGTACCGCTCCAATCAATTGAATATATTCAACAACATAAGGCCCAAGCCATGCTATCTCTATTTTTCTTGGTTTACCTTTTAGACAATTTTCATACAACAAAACTAAATCTCCATTTTTTATATCCTTCTTCTTTATATGTCGGGCATGACACACTTCATGTTGTTTCTTCTGGACCTCTTGATGATGCATTGCGATTAGTATTCCTTCCTTCATCTTATTCAATTTGTATAGTCATTCATTCATACTTTTACAATTGTCCAATTTTTCTACAGATGCAACCCTTTCGGAGTTGGTCCAAAAGTGCAAGGGAATAATAACTTCTTTTCCATAGATGAGATTGAATGGAGTTTGAATGGTAGATAATTTTTATGTTGATATATATTCCCATAGAACTGCAGGAATATTCTCGTCCCAGTCATCTTTGTTGATACCGCAAATATTTGTGAGTCCTTTATGTAATGTTTTGTTAAAATATTCAACCGCCCCATTTGCTTTTGGGTGATAGGCTGTCATTCGTCTATGGTCGATCAAAAATTTCTCTAGAAGGATTTTAATTATTTCATTCAAAAATTGTGTGCCATGGTCATTAATTAGTGTAATAGGACATCTGAACCATGTTATTATATTCTCGTAGATGAATTTTTATATGACCTCTTTGGTACATGATTCGACAGACTCATATTCTACCCACTTAGTCACATATTCTACAACAATGATTATATGCTTAGCACCAATTTTTATTTCCCTCTGTGGAAAGGGCCCAACAAATTCGACAGCCCAGATTTCAATTGCTCGATTAGGATTTACTAAAATTAGAGGCATTTATTTTTTCCACGTAAGTCACCCAAGACTTTAACAACTATCACATTTTCTAACTTGATCCCGACAGAATTTATGTATATTTGACCAACACAGGCCTGATTGCAGTATCTTCCTGGCTATTTTTTTGACCTAGAAGTGACCCCTAGTTGGTCCTGCATGAGCCTCATTAAGGACGTCTTCCTTTTCATGTTCAAGAACGAATCTCCTTAGGATTTCATCGGTTCCCATTTTATACAGATACCATTTTATGATTTTGAAAGGTGCAACTTTTAAGGCTATCACTTTCTTTTTGTTTGTCAGGAGATCTTCCAGAGCCTTTCCTTATTCTAAGAAGTTTTTTATATCCTCTAAATCCTTAGGGGTGGCTTCAAATCAGAATAAGTTTGCATCTGGGAGGTCATCATTGATTCCTATTAGGTATTCTCYCRTTTCAAGTCATGAGAGGTGGTTAGGTCAGACATTATTTTTCCAGGTCATATGATTATGTCGAACTCAAACTCCTGAAATAAAAGTAGCCAACGACAATTTTTTCCTTGGTGGACTAGTTTATTAACCAAATATTTCAATGCTTGATGGTATGTAAAAAATATGAATGGATTGGAAAGTAAGTAATGATGAAACTATTTTAGGGAGACTATTAATGATAAGGCTTCCCTTTTCATGATCGAATAGTTTAATTCTTCTTTGTTCAATTTTTGACTTGTGTATGTGTTTGTATGATCGACTGTGTCATCGTATGGTTGTGCTAGGACCAACCCGACAACAACGTTGGAGGCATCGACATGTACGTGAAACCTTCTCAACCAATCAAGAAATTTTAGTATCGGATCTTCGACCACCTTCTTATTTATGAATTCAAAGGATTCCTAACAATCTTGGCTCCATATAAACTCAATTTATTTCCACAAAAACTCATCCATTGGAAATGTGATGTTCGAATAGTGGCGTGTAAACTTTCTATAGTATCTAGTGTGTCGCGGGAAAATTTTGATTTGTTTTTGGTTCAAAGGTGGCTTTAAGTCGAGAATAATTTTAATCTTTTCCATGTCGACCTTTTCTCCATATTTACACACCACATGTATTAACATGATTCCAATTGGTGTAGAAAATATGCATTTCTTTATGTTTAACAATAGTTGTCTTTTCCTGCATCAGTATAGCATAATCCTAAGCCATTTTATATGACTTTTAAATAGGTTTCATATCATAATCCTAATCGAGAAGAATGTTGGTGCATTCTTCAGCCCGAATGGCATGAATTTGTAAGCGAAGGAGCCAAATTCTGAGATAGATGTTGTCTTTGGATGATCTTCTTTTTTTATCGACGCCTGGTTATAACCTAAAAACCCGTTGGTAAATGATTAGAATTCATGACCAACGATTTCATTAATTATTTCATCAATGAGGGGGGTGGGGAATGAATCTGTCATGGTCAATTTATTGAGTCTATTGAAATCGACACATATTCTTAGCTTCTTGGGATCATGTTTCCTTGGTTGCACCACCATGGGGATTTCCCATTATGCTTTGCCGATGGGGTAAATGATACCTTCTTGTAGCATTCGTTTGATCTCTTTTTGAACGATCGGCTTATATTTGTGGGCTAGTTTGTATGGCCATTTTTTTATTAGGTTTGTTCCTAGAATGAGTTTTATCTTAATCTCTCCCATTTCCTCTACAAGTCCTTTCAATTCCTTGTAGTCATGGGAAAAAATGTCTTGATATTATTTTAGTAGGTTGACTATGTCAACTATTTGCTTGTCCATCCAATAATCACCTATTCATATGTCAAATTATGGGCGATTATAGTTTGATATGTCAAATTATTTTGTTTTAATTTTGACCTCCATCCATTATGGTGGTTTTTCTTCGTTAAGATAACATCCCCCTTCTTCATTTTTTTTAAATATTTCTTGGAATTCGAGTTGTTCATGATATTCTTTTTGTTTTGTATCTATATTTAATACTGATTTCAAATGGTTCTTCAATGCTGGGTGGTCCTTTTTCCACTGAAATATTTGTTCTGGGCACCTTATATTTTCCATGTTGAGTCTTCATGTTGTCGAGACTTCCTTGTTTTTTTTCGACACAAGATTTCAATTTGATGTTGATCCTAGATACATCTTCATCTTCCCTTTTCCTTTATGTGTAGTTGGTGTTGGATTTTCTAAGAATTTTATAATTTCTTGTGCTACTTCTCTCAGGTGTTCCTCTTCTAGATTGAATTCAAAGTCTTGCACAAAGTTTTCTTTAATTTCCTCCCAATTTAATGTATGTTTGCAATATTCTTAGATCTTATACCATTTATTTGGTATTTTGTCTAACATGCTTGGAAACATGTGGGGCCATACCCTTTCGTCTCTTTAACCTATCCTTCACCATTTATTTTCACATCGATGAGTATGCTCTATTGGATCATACCCAATCATGAAAATGGGGATATCAAATGCTTTGGAAAAATCATGGTCTCTGAAACATTCGATGAAATATGTCAACACGATCGTCCACGTTTGTAACTTGGGGGAGTTTGTTTCACAACATATTGTATCCTAGCCTATGAATGTTTCCATGAGGCTCTAGGTCCTTCCTTGCTCTCCAATGGATTTTGACACTTCTTCGATATGTGTTGACGATGTGTGTCATTCATTATATCATAATGGATTTCTTATTCGGTTGTTAGTCAGTATGAGAGTGGGCATCTGTCGAATTTTCTTTGCATACACTATTTTCACTACCTGGATCGAGTAGCATGTTATGGGATGCTTTGGGATGATTTCAATGGACAATTTGGGATGATTTCAATGGACCAACAATATTTATTGTATTCTTCATATTTCTCGATTTTCCATTTATATAGATCAAAGTCAAAATTATGTCCAACTGACATGGGATATTCTCTCAAAATTTCTCCTTGTGCAGTCAGTTCTACATAATCTATTTTTTCATTGTTTATTTGAGACAGGAACCTAGCCTCTTGGTCTTCATCCCATGATTCAATCCATGGTTTTCCTTCTTTTTAATCCAATGGAATGATTATTTTACTTCCATCTCCTTTTAATTTGATTCTATCTTTTTCTAGAGACATATTTTATTTCACTTTTTGACCCCATGGATGATCGACAAGTGTTGCATATGTTGGCATMCCCTCAACTAGGTCAATTAATTCAAAGTCAAATTGATTCAGAATACCCATTATTTGAGTTTCAACATTTCTAAGTATACCAATGGGCTCTATCAATATTTGATCCGCAAGTTTGAGATAGTTTAGAGTTGGTGCTAAACAAGGTTGACCTAGTCTTATCCAAGTTTCTCGTGGTAAGATATTGACTTGAGATCCAAAATCTACAACTTCTTGTTTGATCGACATTTCATTGATTTCTACATCGACTCGTGGGTCATAATATTTATTCTTATACAAGAGTTGTCTGACATGCTACGATGGCCTTTGTCCTGCTTTGTATTCTTTTAATATATTTAGTAGTTCTAGCAATCGACCGACTGCCTATTTTCCCTATAATAGTTGTAGGAATTCTTGTATAATATCTTCATTATGTCTTCCTGTGTTTTGCTTAAAGAATTTGATATCTTCTTTCATAATTTGTTATTTTTTATCAGGATTTGGAAAGAAACTATCATTCCTTCTCTGTTGGTCATGTAAGGTGGTATTGTTAATATCTCATCGTGTGCCATATATTGTGATGATATTTAAATTCTTTGAATTCAACACATCTTCTTTTGATACTACATGTAGAAAATTTACATGTTTTCTAGTCATAATTTTTTGGAGAAATATTGGGCACTCTTCTAATGAGTGGTAACCAACACCACATATATTACATAATTTCAAGTCGATTATGTCTTTCATTGAGAAATATGGACTAATGTGGTCATATTTCTAACAATTATAGCAGTATGGTCGTCCTTGAACTCAACCTTGACCACCAAATCAACCGCGAACTCCTCCACCTCAACCTCGATCATAGTAGTTATCTCTTTGACAGTAATTGTTAGCTTAGTTGGTGGATTCTATGTGATAGAATATTCATACACTCATTTGATTCCATGCATTGAAATGGAATTATGATGTTTTTTTATTGGAATCTTCATAGATATGGAACCACTTAATGTTTTTCAAATTATGTGGATACTATTGTACATTATGATCATTCAAACACTCTCATATGTTACAATATTTTTGAGCTTGTACTCTATGTGCATCTGTTGTTGCTGGTTGTTGATCACCGAGGTTACACGTTTCCTTTGTATGTACTTCTTTGTAATATGAACTGCACAAAATTTCATTTCTCCTTATGGAAAATTTATTTATCATTTGTTATAAGTGCTCTATTTTTTCTTCGAGTATTTCAGTCGACGAAGTAGTCGACGGGACGTCGTCGTACGAATCGACACACTGTGCTCATTGTAATGCATCTTCGTAGGTGTTTATTTCATACAAGCATAGTGGCGAGTAGATCTATTGCAGTAAGCCAACTACATACCATTGAACTAACAATCTTTGGTCAATCATTGTTGTAATTTGGCTCAAAATATCTTTGAATCTTTTATCATACTCTCGTACCGAATCGCCTGGTTATTTTTTTATTTGTTGTAACTTTTGTGTAGCCAAGTGTGTAATATCTTGGAATTTGAAAAATGTTAGGGAACTATCTTTATGTATGACTTTTTTCAGTTTTTATTTTCTGTAAAATTCATAAACCATGTCAGGTCATGGTGTTGGCATGCAATTCTAAATTGTGCCATTTGTTTGTATTCATCTGTGATGTCTGCGACATCCCATAATTTTTCGCACACAAACCAATGTCATTTTGGGTCCTCATCTACCTCATATAGAGGGATGTGGTTAAATCCCATTTTTATTGTATTTTTAGAGGTACTCACTTTCTATGGTGTTTGAGTTACCACAATTTTCGACTGAGTTGTAGAATCCTCAGTCGGGTTTTCTTGTGTCACCTTTTATGTTGGTTGATATTTCACTGGGTGGTACTCGAGGAATAATGTCTTCTTGTTGACTACATAAATTATCTCTTCAGTTTGAGAAATTTTATCTTTATACTCGACTAAGCATCGCTCCAATGGTTGTGTCAGTTCACGACTATAACTAGTTTCTTATCTTGATAATAGATTTGGCAGGGGGGTCGAGTCAATGAGATCCTTAATTTGGATGAGCATGTTATTTGTTTCATTTATTTTTGGCTAAAAATTAGCGCATCTCGTAGGTTTCCATGCTCGTTGGTTCTATACCATAATCTTGCAGATTGGTCATCGATTTGAAATATTTTCTAGAGGAATTATTTTATCCATGGGATGGTTTTTGGCACAAGAGAAGTGCATATTGTTTATCTTAACTCTTCATAATCCATGCTTTCAGGTTCGTCTTTTGGTTGATAGGAGTTCAATCTAGCCTCTATCAACTCTGCATCACTACTTCTATCAGGGGCTGTCACAACTACTATTATTTACAACTCTAGTTGATTCTTTTCAGACTCAGACTACTCGCGTGCTCTATCAGGATGACCCTCCCCGGTCATTTTTCTATTCGACTTTTGACTATTCCACAGGTTACGAATTTATTCCCTTTTCATTTTCCTTTTATCCCACTCTAATCTTTGTATTCTAGTGGATTTCTTGTATTATTTCTTTTCTGTCGAAGACATTTGTGCTTCAGTAATAAAAAATTATGGTATGATTTCCTTGTAGCATCTCACAATTTCAACCAACTCTGCATCGCCACCTTGACTTACTCGAAGTCCATATTACTGACCATGTTCATTTATTTAGAAAATAATCCCAGGATTATCTTGTGTCTTTGCACTGTGCGTCAAGAAATCCTTCCCACTCTTCATACCTATATTCATAGTTACTATTTTCTAAAGGTATGCCTAGTCGAGCTCGGTATTCAATAATGTCACTGACTCCCTTGTCGAGGAGGTATTTATGAAGCAGTGTTGGAACAGTACACAAGAATCCTTCGTGCAGGTTGGTGTAAAATGTTTCTTTTATTCTATCAAGAGATGTTCGATCTTCGACCGCTTTCTCTGAGATATAGTGTTTAAAAACTCTCTTGAACCAATCATGAAAATTCATTCGACCTCCGTTCATAAGGTTGAGGCCTAGTTTCTCATCGACTATCAAATTACACATTACCCAACTTGTTGATGTACTTAAATAGCACTTCAGGGACAACTTCTCAAATTTTTTTGTGGGTTTCTGAGAAGAATATTTCTCTTACTTCTGTAAGTGAGAGATTGTTTCTTCTAGCATAATTCTTAATGTAATTCTCAGTCTTGTGCTCCCACCATTCATGTATGTCTTGAAGGATTAACATCTATGTATACTTTTGCATGTCAAGGTTCAGAACTACCAGCAACATAACCAATGTTGTAATCTAGGGGAAAGTAGGGAGCATTACCAATAGTCCTTACATAA
>SNQJ01S0089732.1:11487-24161 GCA_010110895.2 Picea sitchensis
CAAACACAATGGTTCAAATGGTTACCCTTGGCAGAATGGTGGTATAACACTTCCTTTCATACTACAACAAAAATGACACCATTTATGGCACTCTATGGATACCACCCTCCTTCCATCACTTCTTATCTAAAATAAAAATCTAAGGGTCAAACAGTGGAAGATCACATCGAGCATCAACAACAAGTTCTCCAAATATTAAAGGACAACCTGACCATGGCACAGAATCACATGAAACAACAAGCAGATCAACATCGTAGTGAAAGAAGTTTTGAAGTAGGGGATTAGGTTTTTTTAAGACTACAACCATACAAATAGATGTCCCTCAAGCAAGCCAAGAAGGATAATAAATTATCACCAAAGTACTATGGCCCTTATAAGGTGTTGCAAAATATTGGTACTATGGCATACAAGTTGGAGTTGCCTACATCTTCATGAGTACACCCAGTTTTCCATGTTTCATGCTTAAAGAAGGTTATAGGGGACAAGATCCCAGTTCAAACTATATTTCCAGAACTTGACGAGGAGGGAAAAATCATATTGGAGCCTGAAGCCATTACTGACATAAGAATTCACTAGCCGAGGAATAGATCCATTTCAGAGTATCTCATTAAATGGAGTAAACTATCAGCTGAAGATTCCACTTGGGAAGATGAGACTTGTATACAGAAGAATCCAGATTTACTCAAGCGTTGCAGACAACCCTTGTCTCAAGGGGAGGGGCATGTTAAGCTCTAAATAGTGGCTCATTACCCCTTAATTGGGGCATATTACATTAGTAATGTTATTTTATTTATGTCGGCTGTATTCCATTAGTTGTAATTATACCTCCTAGTCTCCTATATATACCAAGGAGACATTTTCATTTTGAATCATCTTGTAATTGAACATTTATGTGGGAATAAGGAGGTTTCCCCCTCTAATAGGATTATTATCTAAATTTATCTCTTTTTCAAGGCGTTGAGTACTTATTCTGAGGTTTTTCTATGCTATATTGATAATTGGTTCCTAACAAGAGTTATTAGAGTCTCCATGTGCTTGCCTATTTATATTCCTATATGTCTAGTTACCAGGAAGTTGTAACTACTTAACTTCTTGGGTCAGTCGGTTAGTAGATACTTCAAATGACTTACATTTCTAACTACAACAATTTATTGACTATCTCTTATTCAACTAGTGGGTCTAGTCAACAGATTCAACTAACACTTACAACAGATAGCAATAAGTCAATATGACTAAGTGCCTTTTCCTACTCATGTAATTCTTCCATAGGGAACTCTAAAAGCTGTTGTTTCTATCTCCATCACCAATCACTTTCTTGATGTCATAGATTGGTGATATGTCATATGTTGCGCCTTTGTCGTCATTGCCATCTTGTACTGTTCACTTGTTCTAAATTGCACAATTTTGGTTGTCTCAAAAATATGTCGTAGTATGACAATCTGTGCTTTCACATCCAAGTGCCTTTCTTCTTGCTTTTGTGTCACTCCCTCAAAAATCCACCTCAGTAACCTATTTCACTTGATCCACAATCTTTTCTAATTCATCCTCTGACAAGGCCTGGGTGGTCGTTTTCTTGATTTCTTTCCTCTTTTTTCATTGGGTAATAATATTTATGTATCGTGTTCCTTTCGCTTCTCTCTCAGTTGTGGTATTGTATTTTGTTTTCCTCCTATGTCATTTCCATCCCCTTCTTGTTATTCTTCTTCTTCTATTTATAGTTGTTTTCTCTATGGATAATCTATTTTTTGGTACTGAGGTTTTCCATTTGTCCTCCCAGTATTCTATGATCTATCCCATATCAACCTCCATCAACTTGTATCTTCATGTTAGCCATTGTTTCTTTGGTTCCTTCTTGGTCTGAATGTACATATGATGTCTTTTGGATTTGAAGCATGAAATCCATGATTCTACTATTTGTGGTAGTACGCACAATGTATTATGGATACTTGTCTACATTACTTCCTTGTATACATAGAATGTAATGATGTTATCTAGCTGCCTCTCCTTGTGTGTAGTATGCCACAAGTTTACATATATTGCTTCTAAGCATGGATTATTTATATCTCCCACAAATTGAGTGTCCTTTGGCTCCCTCCAAGCCACTAATGTTATTAGTATTAATAGCCATGCATAATCAAATTCCATACCCTTGTCTTGAGATTCCCTAAAATTTATCAAGAACTAGTTCAACAAGAACATTTCCCAGCTCATTTGGACTCCTACAACACACTTCTTAGATATCACTATCACACCTCATAGTACTTGATCCATGCAAAATTTCCTTGATAAATTGCATGCCAACACCTGCATCATGAACTAAACTATATCATCATGGATGCTTTCAACATCTAGACTACATGCAGCTATGAATGTGCCATACTTGTCTTTCAATCTTTCTACCAATGCTTTCTCCTTTGTCTTGTTTGTGAATAATAGTGATGGGTATTCCCATTTTTATAAAAACCCTGTTATCCATGCAATCAACTCTATGTTTATGGATACCAATCTATCTAAACATCCAAATATTCCATGTACACAATTCTGTAATAACTTAACACAAATATTTATCTTTGTGCTCTTGCCAAAATGTGGAATATCAAAAAGGTTCAAATTACATGTATTTTCCAACCCCGTTGCCCATTCCTGTGGATCTACTATGATTTCTTGTGAATCTGGAGTGAGTCTTACACTTTGACAGCATGCGAATCCAATTATGGAAACTTCTTCATATCTGTCAAGTTTTGGTATGCATAACTCATGCTTCCTACTACATCAAGCATATCATCCTCAACGATCATACCTGGTGGAATTTACATTTCGACTAGTTCATACTTTGACTCCTTTGTAGCTTAACCTGCTTCATTGTTGGATTCCCTACATTGTGAGAAATCTTACCTTCGGACAAGATAATCTCCCTTTTGGACCAAGACCCCTATATTTTTCCCAAATATAAGAAGAACAGAGTGAAGTTCTTAATTTCCCTATAGATCTTAACTCAATCAATCCAACAAAAGAGAAGAAAGATGTGGCATACCTTGTTGTGATGTTTACCTTGTTGTGATGTTCATCCTTGTTGCTCCAATCCCTAAGTTTGATCTCCAATCTCCTCAACACAAGTGAATTCCTGCAAAGACTATAAAACAAACTCTTTCTCATAATCTATATGATTAGAGAATGTAGATCTATCTACGAAGACTGAAATGACAATAGACAAGCAAATGTAAAACACATGAAATTGAAGGGAATATGCCAAGTTGATATTAATTGGAAATCCAAAGAAGGAACTTACAAAGCATGATTGATGATGCAGTAAATTCTATAAGCTCTCCTCATCTATCCTTTGCATGAATACTTTGAAATCAAAATGATGATGCTTCTCTCAAGATCAAAGGTTTGATGCCTAAACTGTACCCCCCCTTCACCTTGGAAATACCATCAATATATAGGCTTGAGAGACACAAACACCATGAACAAATGAAGGATATAGTTGATTATATGGCTCCTTAAGTTCGGAATAGATCCTAGGAGAGAGCCTATAGGGTAGGATTCGACCACAACAAACCTCATCCATTGAGATTTGGCCCTTAGGAAAAGGTGGAGCATCCACAATTTCTCTCTAACAAGACTAGCACTCCCTTAGAGTTGAACACAAGGTGTCATATTATAAAGTGGAAATCCTCTAACATGGAAAGGGGGCACCATTCCATGAAGTGGAGCTTTCCCAACATGGCTAGGGGGGTTCCACCCTTCAAAAATGCCCATAACATGGTCGATTATATAAGAAAATGTTTTTTTTTGGCATTGAAATGTTGGGTTTCTTCCTCCAATGTGACTTAGGGATTGTAGAAAATGTGTTTATGGTGTCAATGGGTTGTGACACTTGGTAATTTTCATACAACACTTGTGAAAGTGTGTGCGACACTTAACAAGGTGCATACGTCACTTTGGGACACTTGCAACACTTAGGGTGCGAAAATCAATTGTTGTTGGCACACGGGCAGACCCAAGGTTCAACGCACCAACAAAACCCTAACTAATGACCCTTTCAGCAACACGTGCGAAGCAGATGAAGTCTCACCCGAGGTAGAGGCAGGGGGGGTTGCAGGACTCAAGTGTATGCAACCTAGCTGGGACACAAATTTGTGATTACAGTACTAAACAAGGCACATAGCAGTTAACATTCATTAGCATCTAACCCTTATTCACATCGTAGGTAAAAACATAATTACAAAACATCGCAGTATTCGACAAGATCTAACACATCCAGGCACTTAGCACATATAAATAAAGCATATCTAGCATTCATTCACATTACTAAGCACTAAGCAATTATATCAGATGCATCTAACATACATAAATATGAAAACACTAAGCATAAATCACATCAATCACACAAAGCAACCATAACACAAGATATACGTGGTTCACCCCCAGCATGGGGCTACGTCCACCAACTATTTGTCTTCTTTATTATCTTATATCAATCTCCTTACATGCACAGAGAATCAAAACCAAATTCGCATAGGGCAGGAGATCTTCGTGCACCTCGCCAGATCCTCCTTCCATGAGTTAGGTCATAACACAAAGCCTTCTTACAAAGTCTGCACACAAGCTTCTTACAATCACTTGCACTTGGCTCTGCAAGTCTTAACACATAGTATGCACAAATCCTTTAGCTCTACACTAAACCTATTCTACTAGGTCTCTCTACTAATCCCATATGCTTTCTTACATCGCCTAGATATCTATTTATATATTACAAATGGGGCCTAAACATGGATAAACCCATGGGCCGACATCCCATACCCGTTACATAAACCCTAATCAGAAAAATCTCGCAAAAGGGGGTGAGATCCTGCGATCTCCTCTTCGCCTAGCACTCCATATTTGACCAGCCCATCGAAGTCCCCAAAATTCGTCAAACTTGACCAACGTTTCCACAAAACCTAGTCGAGGGCCAACAAGCCCCCAACACTCACCTGTGACTCATCCTAAGTCACTCTGATCTAGGTAACTCTGCCTCTAAGGGCTCGATATTGGCTCAAGGTGCTTCGACCCGCTGCTTCGTCAGAGCCTCCTGCTTGGAGAAATTATGAATAACTTTCTCAGTCACTGGTCCTTCTAGGCATTGTTCTACCATGGTGACTACTTGTTCTAGCTGTGCACCTTGTCCTTCAATATCCTCAAAAAGTGTGCAAGCTTCATCCTGCATTGGCTAGAGCCTTTGGGTCACTTCCATGACTTTAATTTGGATGGCATGGACCTGTTGTTGAACCATGAGATGTTCCTATGACCTTTTAATCCTCGTAATCGGTGACAGTAGCTTCAACTATGATTTCACTATTGTTGCCTGCTTCTTTGCCTCCTAGAGTTGTGACTCCAATGTCCTTAGTTCTATGTCCTATGCAAGGATCTCATAGGTATGCACACTTCGACTATTGAGTTTCTTTCATTCCAAGGCCAATGCCTTGATTCTTTCGACTGTGCTCCTGGCAGTTTCCTCTCTCTGATCTCACACTTCCTAGGGAGTGCTTGGTACAGCTTGTAGTTCCAGTTCTTCTATTCATTCTTGGATATGATGAATGGCTTCAATGAGCTTCCCCACCTAGCTCTCAACGGTTTCTTCTTCCATCTATGTTAGGCCCGTCACAAAGAGAAGTGCTCTGGTGACTTCTTCTTTAACTCTCATCTTCTCTGCGAGCAGTTGTTCTTTCTCCTTCTGTATCTGAACTCTATCCTCCACAAACTTCACATGGAGGTCATATTTTTATTGTTGCAAAACACAACGTTTCTCTATGGATTCCTCCTTTTCTTGCTTCAGGGCCTCTGTGGTCTGTTCTTTTTCCTCCTGGATATGACGAAGGAGAGACTCTATCGAGTCTTCTAGTCTACGTAGCTGGGCAGACTCATCTCCTACTTCTATGTCCCCTGCTGACAACGACGCAATAGGCACCGCGTGACTTGAATAAAGAGCTTGATGTACCCAGTTTGTTTCTCTATCGCAATTTAGGAGGGCTCATATCGACATACATTTGATGGGGATGATTGCAATCCTCTTATCAATGAAGCTTGTACTCCTGCAAACATGACCTTCTCAACCATGAGGTCTATGTGAATCTCTTCGACAGATTTATCTACTACGCTAAAGTCACCTGACATACACGCTCGAGATCTAATATCTCAGGTCGATGCACAAATAATCAAGGTAGAAGAACAGATGGTGAGGTCTCAATAAGCACAGCGTGGTAATAGTCAGCTCTCTGTGGGATCTAATAATCACAATTGGCAGAAGTTTACATGGTAAGACATTCGACGAGTTAAATAGATAACATTGTAACATATTCTTCCAATGAGTAGGAATGCCTCGATCAATGCAATTCCATCTATTATGGCATAGTCCCAATGTTCCAGTGGTGAATGTTCTGTCAATAACTGCATTTCTAGACATTCTGGAGCGTCATTATAATGGTTAGGATGCCTCCAATGGTCATATCACTCTGTCGTGGTGAAGCGTCAATCGACATTGCTCTGCTATTACAATGAGGTTCAAGTTCTGCAAGCCTTCCTTCTGCGAAGTCCTCTCTATAACCTCTTGCAATTTTTCTAGTTTTTCTTTCTTCTTACTAAGTTTTCTAGCTTTATTTCCTATGATCTGCGCCTCTAGATTCCTCTTTCCATTCTTGTTCTTATATTTTCTTAGCATAGTAAATTCGCATAGCTGAAGGTATTTCACAGGGTTTGAGGTTAATACTTCTTCTCTTACTATTTATGGAGTAGATGCTCTACTCTCTTGTATGGATAATTTCTCTAAGTCTTCTTGTGTTCGTTCAACTTTGACAGCTAGGTCTCTAGCCCTTAGTTTCTTCGACTTGTCCTCCTGTTCTTCTATTAAGCGCGTTATTCTCCTAGCCATGAAATCCCTTAATTCTTGTTTTTTATATTCTAGAGCTTCCTCTTCTTCTTTCCTTTGGATCTGATCTTTCTCAATCCAAGTATTTCCTAACAAAAGTGCAAAGGGAGCAGTGTTCTCAACAAACTTAATGACCTCGAATTCTTCTTCTGTCGATGTTCCATGAGAAATCATATGTAAATGGAAAAGTATTCCACATAGGGTTATCATCTTTCCTTTAAACAATCCTATTCCTCCTAGTGAAGGAACCATAGCAGGATTTCCTAAGATTTCCCAAGTAGTTTTTGTCATAATGTTCACCTTTGTTTCTGCATCCAATACACATTCTATGTCGAAGTCTCCTATTCTTGTTTCTATGCACTCTTTCTCTTTTAATATCTCTGATAAATTAGTATCTATGTGATCATTCAGTGCTTCTTTCATCTGCAATAATATAACATCTGATTATTTCTGCTTCTTTAGCATATTCTTAGTCTCTTGACCTTCCTCAGGGTTTTCTTGTCTCATATTCATCTTTTCAAATTTAGCAATCATTCTAGGGAAGTCCAAAACTTCATGGCCTATGGATTTACAACAAAGACAAATAGGACCTTTACCAAGGAATTCCTTATCAATATGTCCCAATCTTCTACAACTATAAAAAATATTCAATCCTCTCTTTCTCTTAAATGATCCCCAACCTTTCCTGTACTACGCACTGGGATCACAGGTATGGACCTGCAAAAAATTCTTTCTAGGATCTTTCATCCACTTGTTAGTCCAAAAATTCTTTCTATGGATAGGAATAACATATATTTCACTATTTCTATCATATCTGTTCATATAAGATCTTATTTTTTTGAGTTGTGCCCTAGTTTTCAGACTAGGACAAAATCTATCAATGATACCTAGACTCATTCTTTCGAATAAAAAATTTCCACTTATCTTACCTTTATCAGAGAAAAAAGCTTTAATATATTACCTCTTTTCTTCAGATTAGACTTCTTTTCTTAGCATAGAGCTTCACAAGTCAAGTAGAATACTACACACTACAACAACAGATCTATGCACAAATCTTTCTCTTTTGTTTAGTTCCCAGCAATAATAGTTTCAGGTCCCAGCAACGGAACCATTTGTTGGCACAGGGGAATACTCCAGGTTCAATGCTTCAACACCGCACCAAAAAAACCCTAACCACCGGCCCTTTCGGCAACACCTATGAAGCAAATGAAGTCTCACCCAAGGTAGAGGCAGGGGAATTGCAGGACTCAAGTGTCTGCAACCTAGCTGGGACACAGATCTGTGATTACAGTACTTAACAAAGAACTTAACAATTAAAATTCATTAGCATCTAACCCTTATTCACATCACAGGTAAAACCCTAATTATTGAACAACACAATATTCAACAATATCTAACACATCCAGGCACTTAGCACATAGAAATAGAGCAAATCTAGCATTCATTCACATTACTAAGGACTAAGATATTATATCATATGCATCTAACATACATAAATATGAAAACACTAAGCATAAATAACATCAATCACACAAAGAAATCATAACACAGGATATACGTGGTTCACCCCCAGCATGGGGCTACGTCCACCAACTCTTCATCTTCTTTATTTCTTCTATCAATATCCTTACATGCACAGAGCATCAAAACCAACTCTTCATAGGAAAGGGGATCTACACGCACCTCACCAGATCCTCCTTCCCYGAGTTAGGTCAAAACACAAAGCCTTCTTACATAGTCTACACACAAGCTTCTTACAATCACTTGCACTTGGCTCTGCAAGTCTTAACACATAGTATGCACAAAGCCTTTAGCTCTACACTAAGACGATTCTACTAGGTATCTCTACTAATCCCATATGCTTTATTACTTCGCCTAGATATCTATTTATATATTACAAATGGGGCCTAAACATGGGTAAACCCATGGGCTGACATCCCATACCCGTTACATAAACCCTAATCCCAAAAATCCCTCAAAAGAGGGTGAGATCCTATGATCTCCGCTTCGCCTGGTGCTCCGTCTTCGACCATCCTGTCGAAGTCCCCAAAATTGGTCAAACATGACCAACGTTTCCACAAAACCTGGTCGAGGGCCAACAAGTGTGACATTTTGGTGTGTAACAGATGCCCCCTAAAGTTTGAGGTCAGAAGAGAAACTGATGGTCGAAGCACTTTATAAGTTATTCAATACAAGGGTGTTGGAGTAGGAGAACCTAATTGAAGTTGTAAACAATCATCAGTCAGTATACAAATATGTTCCATTTCCGAGGTAGGCATACTTATGATCAGAATGTGAGATGACTCAAGGCATGGTCATTGACCAATACATTGTGGATCCATGAGAATACTAACTAAGGATATGGCCACTATAGATACAATGTGGATCCATACCTCCATGACATGAATTGATCACAGCAAAAACAAATATGCAGTGGAGCCACAAAAAATAAACAGTGGAGTGACGTAATCAGATTCGACTCCACTGGATCCATAGCTCCAATGGTTGACAACAAGGTTCAACATTGACTTGGACAGTGCTGTAAAACTTTGAGGGTCAAGATAGCACATGGTTCCTGTGCCAAATATTCAATGATGTTGTATTTTTTGGTAGCGTAGGAATTAGGATTAAATTTCCCCTTTCAAAGTACACTCTTTGGCAGGAACAACACTACGTCAGAAATTGGATTCTCAATCTGAACAGGATTGGAATATGGAGGAGGAGTGGATGTGGAGGGTTGATCGACATCATTTCCTTTAGTCTGGTCACCTAGAGGAGTGTCATAAGTATTTTCTCAAGTTGTTACATTAACCACCTTAAAAATATAGACTTCAAAGGCGCTTCATGAATCATCCCCATGGTGGGAATGACCTTTGTTTCCCCCTTGTGGAGGGGAAGGATTTTGTGCAACCATATTTTTCTGTTGAATCGGCTGGAAAGTAGCATTCATAAATTTAGTGACAGCCTCACGATGAGGGAAGTCTTTTGTGTAGTGGTATTCCTTGCAAATCATGCATGGAAACATAGCCTTCCTATTCAATTGAGTATCAACATTCTTTGGATTATCCTTCTCATGAGAATATTTCTTGGATTTACCCTTGTTTTTCTTCTTACCTCCTGATTGTTGAGATGGAGTGGATTGGGATGCATTCACCTCGGAGTTTTGAGTAAGAGTAGAATTATTCTTGGTGTTTGAAACAAAACTTGGTTCCAGAGCAGGTCTTGATGGATCGTTCGATGGACGAGGAGCATTAGGAATTAGATTGTAAAGTGTGTCGGACTGGGAATACACCAAGTCCAATTACTGCACACAGCTAATAGCCTACTCCTCGATAATAACGTTTCCCATATAAACATCACGATAAATGGGAGGAAAGAGAGACTTTTTGTAACACCCCCAACCACCCAAGTCGGGGCTTGTTACCTCAATTATTCTCTCGTTCAATCTATTTTCCATCTGTTGGGCAATGTCACATGAACTAAGAACTTCACACTCTGTTTGTTATGGTCAGAACTATCCATGCTTGGGTATAGACCTAATAGGCTATGGCACATAGATCTCTTTATGGAACATCATACATATAAATTCAACAATAAAATGCATTCTACTAATACACAATTTTAATGCAGAAATCACAATCATTTTATACAAACAACTCACATATGCAACATTATAATTAGCATGACATGTATAGGATACACAACATAAAAATTATAATAGAAATGGTACTTATATTTTTTATGAAGTCCACCAACTACGTGTTGACCTTCCATGAACCTCCAAGACTTAGACCACGTTGCTCATCACTGTCAATAGTGGGTCACCCCCAAGCTAGGACTAAACTCCACCCGGGTAAAGGGAATCCTAGGCTAGGAGGAGGTTACAAAATCTCCAGGAAGATTTTTTTCTCGAGGAGTCCACTCACATCCACAACCTATAGTCCCTCATTCCCCACATTCCTATCATGTTGGATTACTAAGAGGGGGGGTGAATCAATGATAGAGCAATTTAATCATTTTCACCATAAAATGCAAGTGTTATATGCACTATCATCCAATAGTTGCAGAGTAAATAAACAATGAACAAATGAGAAATCACACACATACAGAGTACACTAGTGTTTTACATGGAAAAACAAAGTGGGAGAAAACCACATAATTCTTTTTCATATATGTATTTAAGAATTACATTCATTGGAAGCATCAACTTCCTTTATTTTCCAGCTGCAATTGGAAGGAGGCTCCAACCCCCTAGTTTCTTAGGATACAACCTGAGGGAAGCTCCAACTCCCCAATTCTTTGGCTACAACTAGAATGAGGCTACAACCCCCTACATTCTCTGGCTACAACCGGAAGGTGGCTACAACTACCTATCCTTGCTCCATCCAACTACCCTGATGTATAAGTAGAATGATGGAACCAATTTCACACTATCACTATGAGATATACTACTATAAACCTGTACCAATAAACCTGCACCAAACAATCTGTACCAATAACCTAAACCATGCATCAACCTGTACCTCAACCTTTAATCAAACTTTACCATAAAAAAGTGCATCAACCATGCAAAAATGTGTACCAAACAACCTGTAATCAACCTGTACCATAAACAAGTGCACCAACAATGCACCAACCTGTACCTCAACCTGTACCATGAATAAGTGCATCAACCATGCACCAAACCTGTACAAATAACCTGTCACAACAACCTATCCAAACAACCTATCACAAAAATTTGTCTCATCAATCTTATCAACCAAATCAGATCTACTCACCAATATCAATCACCAAGACAACTCTCAAATATGTGCATCAACCAAGCATAACACAACAACTCATAATCATCACCAAGATCAATGTGTGCTTATAATAATATACCAATACAAGTATGCTACATAATCCATCAACCATGTTTCAACAATAATACTAACAAGTTTCTCCAACCATGTACCAAGTATGTACCAATCATGTATCAACTACTCATCAACTATGACTCATCAATATGTACCAACATCGTCAACTATACGCCTCATGTATGTGCCAACTCATCAACTAATTGTCTCAACCATGTACCCAACATGTACCTCAACCAAAATCCCTCATCAATTGCATCATCCAAATCTTATTTGTAACTCTGTAATAGACCTGGTGTATATGATCACATACATCCAAACCTTCCTTACCTTTAACAACAAGAGACTAGTCAATAAACCTAACTTGAAATACTCATAACTATGTACCTGTAATGAATAAAGATCTGAAAATAGTATAAAATGTTCTTTAGTGTGTTTTATGCAATTCCTCCAGGTGAAACTACTTGGAACCTCTCAGAAAAAGAGTTATAGAAAAAATGACATACCTTGTTGAATTTTGTCTTATTCTAGAGAGCGAACTTGTAGAGCATGCCCCACATGGAATATTTCTTGTATGGATATGAAAAATGTACATAGAGTACTGCAGAATTTAATATAACCAACACATTTGGTATTACTGAATTTGTATTTTTTATGAAAAATTTATGACATTTTTACCTGAAACACCTATTTTAGACTAGTTTCGGGACTAGCCACAAACCCTATTTTCCATGGAGTATAACTCCAAAAATACAACAACGCACAAGCTGAAATTTGTACCATAGATACTTGGATATGTTTTCTCGATTTCATCCCAATTTCACAGTCTGAATCATTCTATAAAAAACATTATTTCAAAAATGGTGTGATGACCTGTAAATAACATACCTTAGAAAGCATCATCAAAA